>ML858202.1:10779-28257 GCA_009831015.1 Picea engelmannii
ACTTGGACCTTCATAGGGGATTGAAATCCCATTGGATGGATGTAGCGCCCCACTCATTGGAGGCCTTGAATGATGAACGTTGCACTTGAAATGAAGTCTCTAGCACTTGGACATGGTCTGAAGACATGGCGAGGGGGTGACGTCACCCACCTATACTCAAACGTCCTCTTCTTGGAGCATGATGTCATACTTTTAGGGGACGTTTTAGCATTTTGGCACATTTGGTGGTGTTGTGGGTTTGAAGCCCCACTCTGTTGTTTGATTTGGGGATGATGTGGCACTCTTCTAGCTTAACGTCCTAGCCTTTGAAGGATTTTCCATCAGAAGTGCCTCCTTGGAGAGAGATTTTGTGGACTAACGTCCCATCCTTTTATCATTTTTGGTCATTTTGTAGCCTATGTGGGCAAAAGGGACAAATCGATTTGCTAATTAAGCATTGTAACTTAGGTTTAGGCCTAAAATTATGGATTTAATTGTAAAGTGGGCAAACTAGGGCTTGGGTTTCCTCATATAAATATGAGGCAAGTCATTTGTCACAAATCTTAACTCATCACTTGAGAGATAGCTCTCTTGGAATGAAATTTTGGCCTCTTCTTTTCTTGTGCGAAATGAATGCAACACTTGTCTAATGGTGCAATAAAGTCTAGCGACTTCTCTTGGATGCTTCTTCTTGGCAAATCGTTGGTTTTTCTTTGATAAGTAAGGGTTGTGCTTGCTAATTCTTGAATTAGGTAAGGAATTTCTGCAATTTTGTGTGTTTCTTCTTGAATTCAAGGTTATTTTGTTAAACCCGAAGAGGAGTATAAGGGCATACACCCTCCATCAAGGTAATTTCTGCTATTGTCATTGAAAGGGCTTAAGGATTGGTACAAGGAGTAAGAGGGTTTACACCCTTGTAGCAAAACCTTGCTAGGGTTTTTATCTTCTCTAGTGAGTAAGAGGTTTTACACCCCTAGAAGATCATCAAACCTTAGTTTAACTTGGTTGTGACTAAGCAAGGGACTCCATAACCCAATAGACAAGGCACTAGTTGCATTGGAGATTGTAAAATCTTGCATTAATAAATGTGAAATTTAGTGGTTTGAAACTTGTAACAATAGAGATTGATTCTACATGCTATTGTCTCTCTTCTATGCTAAGGGCGTCATAATTAGCCAAGTGATTGAGCTGCTGTTATAAACTATTTGCTACAGCCATTAGGGCTGATATAATTGCTGCTATTTTTCATTTTACTTGCAATTCAATCAAGGAAAACATTGTTTGATCATTGGAATTGAAAGTGTTTGTCTTACGCTTCATTTTGAGTCATTTACTTGTCGATTTCCATGGTTAAATATTGCTTCTGTAGCAAAAGTAAGGTACAGCCATAAGGCTGTCATAAATCTTGCTGATGACTTACTTTTACAACCTTCTACTGTCATCTAATTCTTTTTGCTAAGCATTGGAACATTATCTTTAAGTTGTATGCTCATTGATCCAATTTCATATGTTGAATTAGATGATATAATTGTAGCTGTTATAACTATTTCATTGCTGGTATATTACTAATGTATGCTGCAATTTTGGGACAACAAGGGTTCTTGTTGATTGTTGACGTTTGTAGCATCGGACAGGTACTTCCATGTTGGATTATGTCTAGCACATAGAAGTAGTCCTTGTAACCTCTCAGTAAACTTTAGGAAGTTCACTTTATGAGTTATTAATTAAAGTGAATATCCTTTTATTTAATTAAGTTAGATGCCTAAGTTTACTTGGCATTAGTAACTTAAATGAGTTGATTAAGTCCTAACCGTTAGATCTAAAGTGAATGTGAGATTAGATCTCAACCTTTGATCACTTTAGGAGATCTAGGGTTAACTCAATGTAATAAAATGCAACCTAGTTGAGAGGATGACACACACAAGACACTGATGGTACACAAAGAGTGAGTGAGCACTTAGGTGTGTAGGGGCAAAGGTTGAGGAAAGGAAGCAAGGAGATAGTAGTGAGGAGGGATAGGCTATTGCTGTAGTGTATTTCCTCAGAAGGGCCATTATCCCAGGACGAGAGCCATGCTTTTATTTTAATAAAATCATCACAAATCTGCTTTTCCCGCGAGGGTTTTTCCAGGGGTTGTTTACCCAAAATATCTTGTGCAAATGTGTTTGGTTTTTGTTTATTGCTTCCATTGATTATTTTGTTAAGTAACCTAGTTGTGTAATAATTCAAAAAATGTGTTTTGCTTGGAATTAACTGCCGGCTGATAGGTTTACAAAACTTAACAGGGTATCAGAGCTTGGACTCTAAAGAAGGGAAACCAGGAACATGAGATGGAGATTTTGTAGCAGTGAGAATTTTTTTATTGTCTGCGGGAAATTTTGTGCAGGCTTAGGCTGCAGAGGTAAACCCAGAAAAAAAGGAAGTCGTACATTCGTACAACCGCTATATGACGTATGACCGTACTTAATGTAGACTGGCTAGAGCTGCGGGACGTGGGTCTGGTAGAGGCGCTGTAAGATTGCAGCGTGGATTGCAGGGCCGAGTGGTGTGAGAAGTGACTGAGGATGTGGGGCCAGCGTGGGTGGTTGTGCTGCTGAGAGAGCAGGGTGAGGGAGCCACGCAGGAGTCGTGAAGGCCGAGTAGATGCAACTAGGAGGTAGAGGGAGCCAGAACAACATAGAGATGCCGTGACCAGTGGATCGGGGTCTGTGGGCGCAATTGTGAGGTGACGGCCACAGCGAACGAGTCACGGGTTGAGGAATCGCAGTAGCAGAGTTGCAGGAACGCAACAAGGAGCAGAGAAGGACCCGCGATAGAGCTGTTGGACGTGGCACCGACAAAGAATGGATTGAGGCCATGCAGAGGAGAAAGGGGTCGCTGTTGTAGCACTCGCCAGCCCACTAGCTCACCCGCTGCCACTACAGTTGACTACAGACTTGGAGAGCAAAGCACAAGACGAGGGCGCTGTAGCTGCCGTAAAGGCAACCGTTGACAGTGGAGAAAGCTGCCACCATGAAGATTTGGTCTATTGATGAAGTTGCGACAGACAACACATAGGGTAGTGAACAACCGCCATTGCTGGGTGGATCGAACTAGGATGAGGAGAAAACCGTAGCAACATGTGGCTGTGTCATGTGGACGTCAACAACAAAGGCAACACTGGGTCGTAACTCCTGCTGCAGAGAGAAATCGTTGGCAGAAAAACCATGTAAGCGCTGTTGGAAGTGTGGCAGCAGGAGACATAGCTAGTCGTTGGAAGTGGAGTTAGAGGTCCGCATGGGGAGAGAGGATGGTCGCTGGTTTGTGCAGTGGTCAAAGGGAAAGCCACATGGGTCTATAGTAGGTCACGTAGAGGAGAGATCCATGGGATGGGCTGTGCGAGAAATCAGACAACTTGGGAGGTGGTCTAGGTTGAGGACGCGTAGGCAACCTGCCAGTGAGGACAGTTGAGTCAGCAACAGGGACCGTAGGGCATCTGGGCAACCCACAGAGGTTTGGGCAGCCCTCGAGTAGCGAGCAGAGTGCCCAAAAATTTTCGGACAGCCCTAGAATTGTTCGCGTAGCGGGCAGGTATCCCGAGCAGCAGGCAGGTGCCCTGGGCAATAGGTTGATATAGCCGAACAACGCCCAGAAAGTGCCCGGGCAACTTAGAGAAGTACCTAGGAAACAATAGGAGGCTGCGAGTAGCCCCGGGTAGGGGTTCGAGCAAGCAGGCAGCGAGTCTCAGTTAGGGATCCAGACAACCAGGGAAGTCTTCAAAGACGGGTCTGAGCAGGATGGCAGGGATAGCTTCAGTTTCAGAGGAAGAAGCCATGGTAGCATATTTGACAACAAAGAAAGAGCCACCTCCGGGTGGTGGAATAACCTTCCTCGCTAAGAGGGAGTGTTGATGTTTGTAGCATCGCATAGGTACTTTCATGTTGGCTTGTGTCTAGCACGTGGAAGTCGTCCTTGTAACCTCTTAGTAAACTTTAGGAAGTTCACTTTATGAGTCATTAATTTAAGTGAATGTCCTTTTATTTAATTAAGTTAAATGCCTAAGTTTATTTGGCATTAGTAACTTAAGTGAGTTGATTAAGTCCTAGTTGTCAGATCTAAAGTGAATGTGAGATTAGATCTCAACTGTTGATCACTTTAGGAGATCTAGGGTTTTGGATTTAGGGTTAACTCAATGAAATAAAATGCAGCCTAGTTGAGAGGATGAGACTGTAGAAATTTGAGGTACTATGAGGCTGCCAAAACAGGTGTGACCCTGACCTGAAATTTGGCTCTAACTTTCAATCTCCAAAACTGTCCTTTGTTGTTGTTTTAGGCCAACAAACAGTCAAGTAACTTTTTGCTCATAATTTTTATGGTTAAGTGCTCTTTTGAGGTGCCCTTGCAAGTGTTTTCATATCCCAATGTTAGCACATGCAATATACTCAAAACAAATAACACTCCTCTTGATGTTTACAACTCTAACAGACTGATGTATACTCTAAGCATGCATGAAATGAATACAAGTATTTTTGGTCAACATGACCCTGGATAAACCTCCCCCGAGGAAAACCAGTTTGGAATGAAAGTATATATAATGACGATCTTAAGTAGTGAATACAACAAGTAAGCTAATACAATGAAACCTGATACAATAACAATTCCTCTTGAGAAGCTTTGGAGTTCCAAGAAGAGAAATGCGCCCAAGCTTAGTGCGCCCTCTTCCCTTGTTGCTCTATCCACTGAAGTGATGCACCCTCCTTCTTCCTTGGTCCAATGAAGAATCCCTTCCACACAAATGTGCTCTTGTGTGTCTCCTCCAACATGAGCCAAATAGATCTGAGTTAGCACAAGTCCTTGTATTACCTGCTAGTGGTGCGCCCTCCTCCAAGCAATAACCAATACCAACAAATAATGAGGATCTAAGCCTCCATGAGCCCTCCATGAAAGATGGCGCCCAAGCTCTCCTCTCCCAATGCTTCCATTCTCATCCTCTTGCCCTTCTCCAAACTCTCTTGGTGAACATACACGTGAATGAGCCTCCAAATGCCCTATGCACCCTTCTTAAGGAATCATAAGGAAACCTAAAAAATGGATGGCTAGGATCATCCCAAGCCATCCCTAATCAATGGTTGAGATCTCTCAAAAATAATCTCAACTAAAAACCCACTTTGGGTTAAGTTTCCATAGTTCACTTTATGCCCCCCAATTCACCCACAAAGTGAATTAATAGTCACTTTTCACTCAAGTGACAAATTTCACCCTTTTGACGTAGGAAAATGTCAAAGTGAAATTAGACATAAAGTATAAGGCATAATGGGTCAAATATTTCCCTCTTGTGGTTAGAGACCCACAACCACAAGGGGACCACTTTCCAAGGTACCCAAATCTCAACAGAGACATGCAAGACAACGATGGTACACAAAGAGTGAATGAGCACTTAGGTGTGTAGGGGCAGGGGCCGAGGAAAGGAAGCAAGGAGATGACATCCAGGAGGGCTAGGCTATTGGTGTAGTGTATTTCCTTAGAAGGGCCATTATTCCAGGACGAGAGACATGATTTTATTTTAATAAAATCATCACAGATCTGCTTTTCTTGCGATGGTTTTTCTAGGGGTTGTTTACCCAAAATAACTTGTGCAAATGTGTTTGGTTTCCGTTTATTGCTTTTGTTGATTATTTCGTTAAGTAACCTAGATGTGCATTAATTCAGTAAATATGTTTTTCTCGGAATTAACTGTTGGGTGCTAGGTTTACATAATTTAACATTGATTCCCCTCATGTTCTAGGGATAAGTTTATCATATTTGGTATTGGTTTTGATTGTCTAACATTGATTTTGCAGGTACTCTCCATTCAACCTTTCTTTGACTGATACTCAACCTCCATCAATCTCCTAGAACCCTTCATTGTGACCTATAGGGGCGCTTCATTCTTCTCCTTGGATTCTCCCTTGCAATCCCCCTAGGGTCACTTGGAAAGCCTCCCTTGTGTTGGACTTGTCCCCAGTTGTGTTTCACACTTGTTGCTTGGGTTGGGCTTTGCCCAAACAACAATTTGTGCGATAACAGATCTCAAGGTATGGTACACGTTTCTCAAGGCATGGATGATACCCCATATGCATGCATACTAACTCCCAATGCAAGGCATCCACTCATGGTGGTGGGTCTAACCCCCTTACAAGCCATTAGATGATGCACATTTTATATTTTTTCGCAACAACACAACACGGGTTAATTTTAAAAATTGCCTAAGTTTACCATGGGAGGACACTTTTAACCCCTTATTACATGTGGCAAAGATCAATACAAGTAATATTTCCTGGATAACCAGGTTAGATGTAGGTGAAAAGGTGAATAACTTATGGAAAGAGAAAGGGAATGTCATGTAATGACCCTCAAAGCCTCATATGATGATAAAGGTCTTTTTTTCTGGTCCAACTATCTTTCTGGAGCTAGGAATCTTCATTATTTGTATATGTAAGCCTTCTAAGAGGGAGCTTCTACTTAGAGTTACCACCTCGACCCTTTCTTTGGTTTTTTTTTGTATCTGTTCATTTTATTGAACAAGTCCTCTTTCTTTAGATATTCAAAGACAAGCATGGGACTAGGGGCATTGCCCTTTTTAATGACGTGGTATAGCTCCAACTTTATTTTTTAATTTTGTTTTTCGCTCTTCACTTCTAGCCTTTTTTGGTTTTATTTGACTTAGGCTTACATTATTTTTTCATTTTGCTTTGGCTAGAGCTTGCTGGATGACACATGATAAGTCAATCATGAGCAAGGGATTATTTTTTATGAATGAGATGGAAGTGAGAGGGAAAATATGTAAAGATGTTATGTATGGTTGGGATATGGACATGCTACACCCACTTGATCACTAATAGTATGACTTGACTCAATACCAATCGCATCTTTAAAGGAAAATCATGTCCCCCATGGTAAAATGAGAGAAAAGTTAAAATTGTTAACATTATGGAGTTACTATTGGGTAGCACTTGAATGTTTACCATTTTAATGACTAGTTTAGAATTTATAGCACCATTTCTGAATGTCAAACAAATGCATGGGGAGCAGAGCACAACATATGAAGTATTGCATCTTAAACCAAAGTACCATGACCAAGCATACTGAAAGCATAATATACCAAGTGCATTTGTCATCTGAGGTGTGAGGCCGGATAGAATCAATATACCATGGTTGAGGTGGCTGAGTGGTGAAGGCTGAATCATCTTGCAACTGAGGGAGAGTAAGGAGAGAATTTGCATATGAATGGCATGATCAACTGATCTCATGGGAGTTGGAATGCACCACATTGGCTGATTGGTTGTCTCTAGGATTGTTACTCCTGAAAGGGCAACACTTTTGAACCTTGCAATTGCATTCTTCACAATAGGCTGTAAATGACATTAATGTTGGAACTTATCCGGGGATTAGAGGATCGTTACTATTGCATTGTATCGTGCATAGTAGCTAACAATATGCCTTGATAATTTCTAGAAAAATGCCACAATTGCTCAATCCAATTTCTGCCTATGATCAAATTATTAATTTGAATATGTTAAAATGATTCCAATGAGATGATATAAGAATGATTTTCCAATTGTTATAGATGTTATAATTAAAAAAATAATAATCACGACCAATGATCAAATTTGAAGGGCTATTCTTAATTTCAAGTTGAAGGGTATATATTCATTCAACCCTTCTAGGATGAAAAGTTGAAAAAGTAGTTGTACTTCAATTGACAAGAGTAAACTAGGTACACACTTCAAAAAAAATATTGCCCTTCCAATTATATTTAAAATGTTAAAATTTAATGAACAACCATATAGATAAGTTGAAATTTCAATAGAAAGTAATAATAAGCATACTTTTTGATTTCAAGTATAACCTTTTGATGAGTTATATATAATAATAATAATAATAATAATAATCGAGTCACATTTTCTTTGGAGGAATTTTATAGTGTTAAAATTGACAATATAAAACTTTAGATACAATCACAAAATCAAACATTTTTGTGAACACCAATATCAGAGAGAATGTAATCTATGTATCGATATGATGCATGAGCTCTGCATCTTATATTCATATTTTGAGCATACCCCAATACTGATTAACCATTGGAGTCATGTTCATTCTAGATCTCATTAGAAAAGAGGAAATTGTAGTAGATCTTGAGGCTTTTGTTGAAGGGCGATAATTCTTTTAAAATACTATAAAAGCAATGAAGAGATCCTACTTGCATTATAGGCCTCTAGGAACACGACAATGTAGCATCACTACATCTATTGCTTATTATTTAAGTTAAGATGTTTATGATTTGTAGCTTCCCAAGATTCATAGAAACATAAATCTAAATGAAATTACTCATCAAGACCACTAGTATGTTAGTTTTATTAAGGATATTGATTGTTCACTTTTTCTCTCAAACCATGTGAAAATGCATGAAAGAGTGGGATGTTAGAGCATAATCCCTAATGCATAAGTTTGGTGATAATAAAAAATATGTTACATTATCCCTAACTTTCTTAAGAATCCCACCTAGCTTCAAAAATGTTATTCCAATCATTAATGCTACAGACGATATATATCCTTGATCTTTGGCTTGGGATGAGGCAGGGGTAAAGAGAGTTGTGGGGCATTCTCAAAATATTTGAAAAGTATTGTCACATTGATGTCACTGTTGCTAGAAACAAGAAGAAGAATGTGAAAAAGTGTGATAGATAAAGATGCATGGAATCGAGAAAGGGGGAATGGTCATTTTGGAGAACAAAGAAGTGAGGATTTGATAATGCTATAAATTGAATGACCAAATCACAATTCTCATTGTCGTAATCCCAATTTTAGGTTTTGTGATGTTGACAAAGTTCATTTTGTGCAAGTTCATAACTAAACTTAATCAAGAACATACAATCCAGAAAATTTCATCGAGTTTAATAGAGTTTGTAATCCCAAACATAATCATTAAATAGTTTTGTGTGAAACAAAGAAAAGCTATGCATTATATTTATGATAAGCTTGACTAGACTTGTACAAGATCTCTAGATTGTTGAGAGATTTACATTCAATTCTTAGTTATGTGTTTTATTCCCATTATTTATTGTATTAGTGGGGATGTCATGAATTACATACTAAATGGTTGAGAGGCCTGCCAATGTGCTGAAATAATAATCATATTAGATACCAAAGCTATAACCATATCATGGAAATATGGTGAATGTGGGATTTAAAAACATGAAGTATCTAAACTAAATGCGATGACAATTTCCATATTGACAAGAATCAACAATGTTCTTAATGCATGAATTCAAGTGGGGATTTACAAGGAGAAGGTGTTTAAGTTTCTTTGGGAAGCTTTCATTAAGTGACACATAAAATAGTGCATACACCGATATGTTGATAGGATATTTATCTAGGTGTGAGCTAGGTAATGGATTTAACGCTATGGAAGGGTACATCATATTAGAGAATAGATAAGAGCCAACTAGAATAAAGATGATTTTAGTCTTTAGATGCCAAAGGAAAGTATTGTGTGATGAACCAATTCTCATTGACCAATCAAGCATTGGAAGTGAGGGCATTGATGGGTTATTCAAAATGTGACCCTTCTTTTGACATTTTATGATATTTGTTATCCTTCAGAAATGACAAGTGATTTCAAAAATTTATATTTTTTTGGAAGGATGTTTTGTGAATTACACTTCTGAGAAGGGTTTGAACCCCTTGAAAGGGCTAGGAAGGGTTCAATTTTGATTGCTGATCACCACGAACCCAAGGGTCATAACCCTTCACCCTTGTGTGACTAGTCATAGTCAATAAGTATAGTTCTTGTAAATACATCACTCATATTATTCAAATATAAAAGACATTTTATTTCCCCAATTCTATTGGGATTGGATATTTTATGTTGTTGGTAACAGAGGTATCAGAATCTGTACGATTCCAGTCTTTGACTACATTTTTTTCAGAGCTTGTATAGTTCTGACATTTGACCACATTTTTTCGGGAGCCAATCTGAAACCCGATATTTGGCCTTTTCAACAACTTTTGGCTTGTAGCCAATTTTTTTCAAATTACTCACGCCAAACTTCGCTGCAAAATTGAAAAACAAATCATTTGAACAGGAAGATTGAAGGCCAAATTGTGATGAAAATAATCGATAACCAAAGAAAGAAAATCAGATTGGAACATTATTCCACTGACCATTTTGGTGAAGACGTGAAAAAAATTATATCAATCGTTGAACCTAAGTCGCCATTATACAACATTGCCATTTCATGAAATCGTGAGTGAACAGCAATTATAGCAATATTATAGACAGGAAAATCTGCTTAACTAGAATGACTATACGCTGACCTTGCTAGTTAAGAAGGTCGAATCGTGGCATAGGAATTCCTATAAAACACGACAAATGTCAACGTCATTCCGATTTGAAAATTCGGTGAGTACTTATGTTTATTAGTGAAATCCACTGAAGTCTATTAGGTGGAGTTCTTGTCGGAGCTAACTTGAAACAGCGTGGTCTCATCATTCACTAAATCGCCCTGTTCCCCAGTGTAGCATGATTTCGGTCCAAATCTGGTGGCTGAAATGGCAATAATAGCAAAACTGCAACTTTATCAACTCAAAAACTCTGATTTTAGTATTTTTTATGGTCTCTGAATCAACTTCGATTGTCAGAATTGCATTTTAGACAACAGATTTATCAGATTCAAGGATTTTTTGTTTGCTAGATTCCGGCCAAGGCTGTCAGAAATGGGGTGATTTAGTTAATTGTTAGACAGCTCAACCCAAAGCCACCAATATCTTCAGATTATCCGTCATGGCTAGTTAAATTGAAGTTATTGATCAAACTACCAAAATATTCATTGGAGTCGTCAACAAACAGGATTGTTTGTTCGTAACATTGGATTGTTTCTTTAATTTTACTTTCGCTCCTCGATGCCATATACCACAGATAAATTTTCTTTCATTCGTGCCAAAAAACCTGATGGAAACAACATGATAGTCACCCTCTTGGAAACTAAAATCATTGTAATAATCAAGGTGGTTGTTACCCCTTTTTGGGTTACTATGTTACTATTTGTAAGAAGGGTCGTGGTCACCAAGCGCGGTACTCTCCATTGTGGAGGTTTACAAAAGAAAGAGGGGCAATTAAGGGATTAACTGCTCCTGCATTATGAGAACAATTAAACTCTAGTCTTTTGTAGCTATTAATGCTTTGTAATTTCACTGTTTCGAGGGGGGTTGTTGATGCCTGTGTTTGTCAGAGCATACGATTGAAGAATAAAATAAAAACATGTATAATCTAAGAATCAACATGAACATGTGAAAGCATCTTGTCTTTGGGAAAATTATGAGGATTTTAATATTGGTGATTGCGACTTATTGTCACTTCTAAATGATTAAATTCTCTTAATGTTTATTATATAGTTTATGCTGGACTGCATTCTGACTTCTAAATGTCTTCAGGCAAAAAAGGCAGCTTTGCCATTTCCAAGGCCGGAATTCAATGGAAAATTGGTCACGCATATTGGTCCACTTATTTCAGGTGAAGATGACAATTTGCTCAATGTTACATTTGAATGCCAAATGGAGAATGTGAATGAGGTGGAATTGGATACAAATAGCTCATGCAGACCAATCAAAGATTTCCTTCAAGCTGACATTCTCAGAAGCGATAGATTTGGTTGCACAGAAATGAATTCATCCACAACTTCTCATGAAATCCTTGCTAATAAAGAAGCCAGGGATGAGTCTGAAGATCACCATGCTAAAAGAGGATGTTGTAGGATAGATGGAAAAGAAGTTTTAGTTTGTTCGAGAGATTTTGCTGGGCAAGCTGATTGTGATAATGTTGAAGTCATCACTGAAAACAGATCTAATATTCCTTTTGAAAGTAAAGACCGTTGCAGAAATTCGGAGTGGGAGCAATTCAGGGTGCCAGCAGGTTTGATTGAGAGATGGGGGGATGCTATGGGTATCTTTTTTAAATATTCTGGCCTTTTGTTTGCATCTGTTTGATTAATTTTTATAATCTAGTGAGCTTTGCTTTATCCCCTAACCAGTTCAGTTAACAATTAATGAACATGCCAATATCGTGCCTTTTTGAAGACCCTTAATCAGTTAAGATATTGTTTTTCCTGATTCAAAACGTTGTTGCTGTTTTACTAAAAGCTACGGCCGCTATGTAAAGGGTACTGGTTCACTTCTTGCTACTTCCAAGGTACGAATGTAAGTTTTTATGAATTTCTAAGGTATCTCCTTTCAAGTGTTTATTGCATGGTCAATTATAAAAGCAGTTAGGAAAGAAATATGTTCTAAAACTCTTTTCTTTTTAAAAACTTTGGACATGATTTCCTTCGCAAAGTAGTTATTTTAATTTATATATTTTACTTTCTGATTTATGAAGTTTTTTTCTTGAATTAATATCTGGACCATTCTGTTAGATTTTGACCACACCTCAGGTCTGGTCTATGTCTTCTACAGTTATACACAAATTTCACTATTTGAACTGTAAGCATAAACACACTAAGATGCCTAACTACTTATCACAGTAGAAAATAAAAAACTAGCAATTAGATCATACACAAGTACACAGGAATTTCAAGCCCAAAATTACTTGTTCTTAACCCGAACACATGGGGCTCCCATACCAGGGACAATGGCCCACTTTTTACATAAAGAATATGTCAAAATTACCAAGTACACTCACAGTACATCACTGCAGAAATCCTTTTTGATTTCTGTGCCAAAACTCAGCTCCAAAATCTGTTGTCAGAGTTCTGCTGCAACAGCCCTCATGGCTGCCCTCAACCTACCCTCCAAGCTGTCCAAAAGTCACTCCAAATTCTTTGCTGACTCAGCCCTGTTATCCCCGTTTTTTAGGGATAACTAGGAGATCATGTCTCAAGGCCGACAGGTCCTAGACATGGAGTACCAAGAGCATGATTGACCTGAGCATGGCCCTGGAGGGCCTATCCTTTTCTTCCTCCATCAGATTTGTCTTGTCAGCAGCAGCAGTGTCCATCACCATCGGCTTGGTCTTGTATCGGAAGAGGTTCTTGCTCCATGAGGTAATTGGTCCAGGTATCATGGTATGTGTCACTTTTGATCATTGAAACTTTTAAATATATGCATCTGATTCCTTTTATATCTAACAACTGCTTGGATCTTACATTAGCCCACTTGACCATGCTTGGGGATATTGACAAGGTGCCCTAGCAAGCCTGTGCCCATAGGTCTTGGTTTGCCACTGGGGGAATTTCTGAAAAACCATTGTTTGCTCCCATCACAACACCACTGTTTCATCTTATCTCCTGCTCATTTATCCCATTCCCCTTGTTCGGGCATTGGGTTGACCTATTTGTAGGATTGCACCTTATCTCGTGGGAAGAAGGGGCTAAAGGCCCAGAAGGTAAAAGCAGCTGGTAAAAGTCAAAAGCCTAAAAATGAAACCTCGAGATGCTTCGCCCAGGGATCCCCGAGAAGGCAACAAAAGGCCTCTCAACAAGAAACAAGAGGGACCCGGAAAATAACAAACAAGACCTAGTTAGAGGATAGGGGGTCTCATCACGAGCCAGCCTATTAGGTTCATGGGTACCTAGCAGTGTGACATTGCCACCATCTGGTTACCATGCCAGGGCAGTGACCTTTGGTTGCATGGTCAAGGGAAAGGGGGTCTCATCACGAGCCAACCTTCTCATCTCTATGAAAGTACTTGTGGGTAACACTGTCAGCTCTGGTCACCATGCCAAGGCAGTGTCCTCTGGTTAGCCCTTGAATAAAAAAAGAAAAAGAAGAAGAAAAAACAAATAAAAGAATAAAGCAAGAAAAAAAATAAAGGTAAGAACGGGCCTGGAAAAAATGCATCCATGACAGGTACAACTCGCCTTCTACAAAGGCACCCACAGATAACTTTATGCATCCTTGGCTCTCACTGCACCCACATGTCTGGACATCCCCTAGCCACATCACCTCACTTACATGGCTTGGGTGAAATCTTCCTGGAAACTTTCCTTTTCTTGTGGACATTAGCCCAATAGGACGTCTTGTCTTTTTCTCCAATCTTGTATTGTGGGTTTTTGTAATGTCTTTGAGCTATTGACTGATGTATTAGGGTTTTTTATGCATATGTTTAATAATATTGATGATGAGATGTGATTAACATTGCTATGATCCTGGTGACTGATGAGCCCATGGAGGGCGTAGCTTTTGATGTGCAGGACCATACCCGACGGACAGGTACCATTTGGATCGATACACATGGGGAGATGACCAGTTTGGACCTCCATGGGGCTGAAGAGCCCACCAGATGGATGCTGAGACCCCATCAGGGGGTAGAGACAGGATGGAGATGGATCAGGGCTTTTGCACCAAAGAGGAAGAGGACGTTCCATCAGAGGCACTCCAGCAGGACTAGACCTGGGGGGAATGACCCCTTTTCAGTGGAACGCCAGCCTTGGAAGGCTTGGGACGTCTCCATATTCACCATGATGTCATCCAGCTTCATGGATGTTTTTGGAGGCAGACTGGGCAACAGTGGCACGTGTGGCATGTTGGAGAGGCCTCTGGGGGGCTAGCGTTTTGCTCCTTGGTGTCTCATTTTCCCTAGAAAGGGTTAGCGCCTCCCTTGAAGGGGCTTTTACTCTCATTTTTACTTGATTAGGGCTTTGACTTAGCATTTAATGTAAAAACAATATGATTTTGACATTATGGCCGTGTCGTCCTTTTTTTATGACCTAAAAGGTAAAATTGGGTCATTGATACACTATATATTGAGGGTTTTGACTCATTTTTATCATCAATTATCACTCACTCATAGTGAGGTCTGATTTTTAGTGCCCTATTGGGGGTTTTGGCTGAACTAGTGATGCGCACTTGTTGAAGGAAGAGATTTTTTGGCATTTATGGTGTTTCTCTTGAAGGAAGGTGTTACAACTAAGGTTTGCATGGTTATTTCTTCATGAATTTTAAGTGTTTTTTCTGCAAAACTTCTTATTGAATGGTTGTAGTTTAAATTTCTTGCATATTTCTTATAAATATTGCTGAATCAAAACCCTAGGGGACAAACACACAAGTAGGTTGTTGTCTCATGTACCCTGATAGAGAAACCTTTAGCCATTGAAAGAGAAGAAGAGAGCCTAGCCATAGCTACACTCCTTGCTTTTCTTTCCCCTGTGCTAGCCGTACCTTTAGAATCCAAGAGAGGGAGACGTCCTAGGCCTAGGTTATCTACACCTAGGGCCATTTTTCCCTTAGGGTTTGAAGAAAGAGCCTTGATGCAGCAACACTCTCCCTCTTTAAGCTCTCTCGTCTTGTTTTTGTGCTTCATCTGAGCTAGCCGTTTGCCGGGAAGGAGGAGAGAGCACGAGGCTTTTCTTTTGCAACACCAGAGTGAGCCTCTCTCCCCTAGGGTTCTATCTTTGAGGCCCTGCTTTAGCAGCACCTTGAAACTTTTCTTTCCAGTCCTTTTAAAATCTCGTCTCCTTCAACCTGTGCGTCCTTCACTCTTTTGACTCCATTTAACCCTAAGGCACTGATCTCTAGCCTCAACATTGAAGTAAGACCTTGATCCAAACACTCTCAAACTCTTTTGAATTGAAACCCTAACTACACTAACCCTAACCTACTAACCCTGGACTGCTGACGTCACCCTTGGTTATTTCATCTTGATGCAACAACGTTTCACTTTGTAAGCAATTGAATGGTAGCTGAAGGCATTTGTTAGACTACATATTGATTGATTGTATTGGATGCCATATCATTCTTGTATTTATTGACAAGTGACATATTTATTATTGCCATTTTGCAAACATTGACTTCGTCAATATTTACTTTTTGAACTGCTTGTATTAAATATCAGATAGTCATTGATTTATATGAAGTACTAACCAAGATTGCACGTATTAGTTTCCTTGTTGTATTGTCTTAAGCAGGTGCTTTTCTTTTCTTTGGTTATACTCTATTATTGGTTGTTTAGCTGGGACTATCTAATTGGCGGTAATCTATGAAGGGGAACTTTGTCTTTGTACTATTAGCCTTTGCCCTTTCAAAACCCCAGGTTACCGGGGATGTCTTCCTTAGGCCTAGCCTCCCTAAATAGAAAGAACCTCCCCATTGTGGTGACATTGGGTGGGGAAAGTTCCTGTTTCGCCAGTTTGACCTACTACTCCTTAGCCTTTCTTGTGTCTGCAAACTGTGCGATAACATTTTGTCGCCATTGCCGGGGAACACTGAGTCAATTCTCCTCAAACGACAAGTCTTTTCGGTAAGCCTTGCCCCAGAGACCTTTACTTACAAGCTTACCTGGCGACTCCACTAGGGTGTTTTCCCTATTTTTTTGATAGTTTCAAGAAAACTATCTGGCGACTCCACAAACCAAAAAGAGGTTCAGTAATCCTCCTTTGTCTTACAGAAGGAAGCCTCCCAGGAGCTCTCCTGTTGTCAAATCACTCTTTGGGAAAAGCCTTCCTTTAAGAATCATGTCTAGCTCTCAGACCGCTACAAGGAACCCAACCAACAATCAAAGACAATGGTCGTCTACTCTTTTTAAACCGTTAGACATGTCAGCCATACCAGGCTACCCTAGGCAAATGCCACCCAAGTATGAGAAGTGGTTGCCTAAATTCACCGGGACTGATGCAATCAGTGCCGAAGAGGACATGAGCAACTTTTGGGGATTTTTCCAGCTTCATCCCATTAGTGACGATGCTGAAGATTTGGTCACGAAGTTGTTCTCCGCTACTCTTTATGATGCCTCAAGGCGTTGGTACCTAAGCCTTGCTGATGGAAGCATCAAAACCATGGATAGACTTGAAGAGGCCTTTCTCAAAAGATGGAGTGTCAAAGAAGACCCCAATATACTCCTCACCCGACTGAATAACCTTGCCAAATATGAAAATGAATCCATTCGGGAGTTCCACACCAGATTCGAGACTTTACTGCAAAGAATTCCCGCAAGCCATCATCCTAAAGATGACTACCTCGTCCATGTTTACACTAGATCTTTCAATGGCCAACTAGGGTATCTTCTTAGAGATAAAAACCCCCAGTCCATTCAAGAAGCCCAAGAGCTCGCTACTAAAATAGAGGGAAACCTCTTTTCATCCAAAATCGAGCCTTTTGCTAACCCAAGGGGGAGAATAGACACTAAAGCAAAGATAGTTCACAATGTTGAGCCTACTTCAGATCTATGTACTAGTATCGCCAAGCTACAAGCCTCTATGGATGGTATCATAAAGAATCAAGAGGAAATGATGAGCAGGATTGTCAAATTGGAAAGATCTCAGACCCAAGCACCCAGGGTCCCGTACAAAGGTCAATTCCAGAAGGGAGGCCAATTTTATAAACCAAAAAATGAGCATGAAGTTCCAAGTACCTTGGCCCCTGCAAACGTTGTTGATGAAAATCCTTGGTGCCTAGAATGCAGCGAAGCACATTGGGAGCATGAGTGTCCTTACAATGGTGGCCATCAACAAGTCAACAACATGGATTGTTTCATGGAGCTTCCTCAAATAA
>ML858204.1:13663-26437 GCA_009831015.1 Picea engelmannii
GATAAATAAATAAAATAATAAAAAAATTAATTACCTAATGAATGAAAAATAAGAGAGTAAAAGATTTATTTAATTTTGGAGGGAAAATTTCATTCTCTAAGTTTAATAAGATTGTCATTAGGAGGATGGGGATTTTTATCATTTTATTTTTAGTGAGAAGTCATCGACTCATCTGATAGAGAAGTTTTTATTGCTAAAGTATCAACATCTTGTTCACGTACCTCTTTTATTGGTACTAGCAAATATTATGGGAATGCTTATAATGTGAATGAAGAGTCATATTTTTCAGCTAGTTAGGAGTTTGATCATAGTGCAAGCAATGAGACTGAGCATGTTGATGAAGAAATTCATAAATCTTAGGACTTTTAAGGCACCACATTTGAAGGGGAGGAATATGTTGGTGATCATTATTCTCAATGGTTTAATGATAACATCAATGATGTGGAAAATACTTAAAATCTATCTCCATGTGATGATTTTGACAACAATTTAAATGATTTAGATGATAATTTTCCTTCGAGTGATGACTTCAATGAGAGTAACAATGGGGATTTCAATGGTAGTATTGGTGTAGAGGAGAAAGATGAGGGTGTTTCAAATGATGTTGGAAATAATAATGATGATGATTTTCCTCCAATAACATAATTTAAAGACTTCGATTAAGATGATGCAAATTTTCCTCCAAATGGGGATTTTAAAGGCACTAATGAGGATGATGAATTTTTCCCCTCAAGTGGGGATTTTAAAAGTGGGGAAGATGATTATGATAATGGTGGAGAATTTCTTCAAAGTGGGAAATTTAAAGGCACTAGTGGTGATGGTGATTTTTTTTCTCAATGTGAGGATTTTAAAGGAATCAATGATGAAGGCATTCCTCCTAGTGAATAAGTTAATGACACCAATAGTCTTGAAGGCGATGGTGATTTTCCTTCAAGGGAAACCTTTCATGGTAGATCCAATGACATTGGAGAGGATGGTAATCATTTTTATATTGAGTTTTATCTTCCTCTCAGTAATGAGATTAGTAGTGAATATGATGATGGACCTAGGAATTAAGACAATGTTCTAAGTCATTCAAGTGAAACAATTCAAGGTGGTTGACATTCCATTGTTAGGTCTCCTAACAATGTTAAATATGATTATATTGAGGATGATATTCCTCCTAGTGATGGGGATATTCCTTCTAGCAAGGATGATGAAATTCCTATAAACATAATGGAGACATTGCACACGAAAATTGCATCTAGGACTAATATCGAGACTAAGACTAAACCTTTTTATATAAATCCAAATCATTCCCATTATACAATGTCTAAGAAATAATTTATCACGAGATCAAATTCCATTTGCGATTTGATTTCAAGTGAATATTGTCAAAATAATTGTTGGAAAGATATAGACTACATGTATGCTTGGTGTTAGCACTCAAAACATACTATTTAATTTTTAGCGCTTTCATCAAATAAAAGCTAAAATTGTTGGTTTCCTAAGTCTTTTGCCAATCTTCTACAAGTTATTGTCACATGACAATATTACAAATTTTAACCAAATGTTTGCTTTTGAGCAAACCTCCAAGTACTCATACTGACCGAGAGCATAGGTGGAGAACACCTGTATAATGGAAACAAAGGTTAGTATCAAGACACAAAACATGACAAAACATAAAGCCAGGTCAAAAGGTTTTTGGCATTTCTTATATGATTTTAGGCAATTTTTTGTAAAACATAAGAAAAAATTAAGTTTTTAGCCGAAAGTTAGTTTTGGGCTTTGTTTATAAAAATATTGGCTTTATAGCCAATCTCTAATTAAGCCCATCGGGCTGGAGGTCGAAGTCTACAAACAACACGCAGGCAGCAAGCAATTGTTCACCAAGCAACACATAGCCCAACACAGAGCGCCCAAGGGCCAGGTCCAAGGCATATGAAGGAGGAGCCCATGGGATGGCGCCCTCTTGTCATATCTCATCGACAACAAATCCGAAGGCTGCCAAGTGTACAAGATATTTTCAAGTGTGCATGCAGGTGTCAAAGAAAAGGCAAATGCGTTATGTTTTCTGTCCAAACATTCAAGCACCAGATCAATGCTCAATTCTCAGTTGCTCGAAACTGCCAAAGGAGAGTACCCTGAAAACTTGTAAGTGCTGGTGACTTGTGGCCTCTTTATCTATTTGCTGCTATGTGCTTACAAGCCAATCCACAAGATCGCCAGGCAATCAGTGAATGCACATATGTCAGACAAAGCAGAGACCTCCATCGTATTAGGCGCATGTCATAAGGAGAATGCACTCATAAAATGCCATTTGGAACATAATTAGATGTCAGTCGACATAGAAATGATGAAGAACGTACAAGTAATCAAACCCTCTGAGATCTCAAGCATCAACAACACTATTAAACATCAAACGCCTGACAGAAAGACAGAAAAGGTTAAGTCATATATTATCGAGCTGCAAATTGCCATAGAAGTGATCGGTAATTGTCAAAGGTGAAATCCAAATAACAAGTTTCAAGCATCTTCAGGCATAAGAAATCATGGTTGAACAGAAGATTTGAGTTAATGGTATACATCATTTAATTTCTGCTATTGTTGCGCAAAAAATAACTATTGCTGCTATACATTATTTACAAAAGGCCTTGCACTGTCATACTGGGTACAATAGGTCTGAAGTTGCAGATTTTAAATAAGAACGATACAACTATTTGAGCTGAGGGTTAATGTGTTTATGGCTCTGACCCAGATTCTAGCAAAGAATCATAAAGGAAAGGGATTCTTTGATATTACACAGTCATCACCAGTCAACATCAGTCAGGGAAATCTACAGGAACAAGGTCACCTTACCTCGCTTATACTCTGTTTTTCTTTCCTGGAAGAATGAAGAGCATGGACATGAAGACATGGATAGCAAACTCATTCCATAAATCATATGATGCTGAGATTATGTATATATCACTTATGCAAATCATCATAAGTTCATAAGTCGAAGATCTTAAACTACAAGTCAAGGTGTAATCAAAGTTAATTTTTTTTTTTTTCAAAAGACTTTTGGCACCTGTTTGCAGCAGTTGTCAATCTTTTTACACTTACAATGCTACAAACGAGGGATCTCCCCAACAAAGAGGAAGGCAAGTTTCATTAGAACTCTATTTTTGGTTGGGGAAAGAAAGATACGAGTGCCAGTTGTCAAAAAATCTTCCACCAGATGTATCCAGCCTCCAGCATACAGAGAAGCTGTCGAAGATCACAGATTTTGGATAGGATTTGACTCATGAAAATAGGATCTAGGTCCTTAGCTATTGTATTTGATTTGATTTAGATATTTGACAGGTATTCGATCCATTTCTTGAGGATCTGATAACCATTTTGTAAATCTTATTTAAAGCCATAGAGGGAGTAGTCTAGGAGGAGAGAGGTCGACTTTGGAGATTGGGCTATTATTCCTGTATTTGAGACATTATGAATACATATTGAAACATAAGCTTCTTTCGCTACATATTGTTCAGTTTTTCCTTTTCTTATTTTTCCCATGTTTATGAGTAAATGTCGTGTGCATTGTTTATTTTTATATAATGACACATGACTATCATCTCATCTCTTCATTTATAAGACTAAGCTTATAAGAAACTCTGCTTGTTATAGTTAGTCATTTCGCTACATATTGTTCAGTTTTTCCTTTTCTTATTTTTCCCATGTTTATGAGTAAATGTCGTGTGCATTGTTTATTTTTATATAATGACAGATGACTATCATCTCATCTCTTCATTTATAAGACTAAGCTTATAAGAAACTCTGCTTGTTATAGTTAGTCATTTACATGTGTAATTCTGTGTATGTGATTCTACTGATATGATGAGCATTCTTCATATGTCCACATCTTAATCAAACTTTCTAAACAAGTATAGTTGAAGGCCTTTTACTTTTGAGTGTATCCATGTGTGTTATGAGTGAATGAAAACATATCAAGTCATCCAACTTGATCCAGTTTATACATTATTTAAATCATTTTTAAGTTACCAAGCTCGTTCCCTTTACAGTTAGGGAAAGACTTTTGGAGTGATAACACTTGGGAGAAAATGAAGAAATAATTGTCAATAAATAAAAGCATCTCTTGGAGTGATAACAATTGGGAGAAAATGAAAAAATAATTGTCAATAAATAAAAGCATGCAATTTTTTTGTTTAGTGGGGTGCATGATATGTACAAAGACAAGTTATGATTATCACATTGGAAATATTTTACTATGCAAAAAGGAATCTAAAAAATTTCACTCAATTACTAATCTTTGTCTATAAAAAATCTAAACAAGTATGGAAACTGATCCTACATTTTTTTTTTTCAAAAGCACATCATGGATGAGAGAGTGAGCCATTAACAAACACTACAATGTCACAGATGCGTTACTTTTTTCTCCAAACATTGAGATTGTATGCTAAATAGAGACACAATGCATATTCCAAATAATTTCTCAAGGAAAGAAATCTACAACTTATACAAAGAATATGTTGAAGGCGTTGAAGGAAATGGTAATTGTTAGCACTTGGTAAATTTCCTAGAGGTTGAAACAGAAGAAATCTACAAAGGTAACTTTATCCAACCACTTTTAAAGCTGGGATCTAGCCCTTCCAGCTTCAGAGAGGGATCTCTCTATATGATTTAGCTACGTGTCAATTTTAGATATTAGGCTAGGTAAAGATATAGGTAGGTTTTGTTGTCAAAGTGTTTTTTGAATTGGTTGAGACAGTCTACACATCCATTGGGCTATGGGGTTTGTGTTTAATAAAAATGGAATACAACCAGAAACGTGAAGGAAGACTTCCACAGGGCGAGATAATATACTCACTGGATCTTTTAGTAGCTTAGATGATGGACAGGAGAAAAGATGAGAAAGATACTTTCAACTAAGAAGCAATTAAGAATTTCTTAATTGGAAACACCAGAAGATAAACACTAAAATCTTTCGAGTCAGAAACAGGGTATCCAAGATAAATCCTGCAACATTCATTACTCTTAAAGATTAGTTTCAGAAAACAATCTGATCACAAAGCAAGAATAACATTCAACTTAGAGAATAACATCACCAGTGAATACACGCAAGAATCCTGTAAAAGTGCCTCCTCTTTATTAATGGAAGATCTCAAATGTTACAGTCTGATAGCGCCAGGGTGTAAAGATCAACAACCCTCAATACTTCGAAAGGTGAAGTATTTATAACTCAAATTACAACCGTTCCTGTCATAACTGAATCAGGACATGCTAATTCTATTTTAGCCTAACTAATTTAACAAATCTCCTAAATTTCAAAACTGCTTGATGACTTGATGAAACTGCACACTGAATTTCTGGGTAGACCGTTGATGAAGTCTTTGCACGACCTCATCTGACTGGACAGGTGACTGGTCCTGGACAACTCATCTGCTAATTGAGCAGATCGTAGAGTTCCTCCCATCTGAGATGACTAGGCACAGTGACTTTGAGCAGTCTTCGATACACTTCATCCATTTCTGTATATTTGGCGAATGTAGGCTTGGTGAGGAATATGTATCGAATCTCGTGTTGGATACTGATGTCCAACTGAAGGGCATCCATGAACGCTTTGCCGGTGATGCTCCCTTGTATGCCTGCAAACTTTGAACTTTCCTTAGACACCTCAGCCAATCTCTTCTTGTAATCCGGAAGTGTCATCAATTTATCATTAATAACCTTCAGACCAGGTAGACCTTTCTTTTGGAGAGCCTCAATCTTATTGAAGAACCTTTGTACCCCCTGGTCCATGATCTGAACCTTTTCTTCCAGTTGAAACATTAATCCTCTCTTGGTCAAAACTCTCTTGACCTCAAGGATGGTCTCTGTTCTGTCTTCAATCTTCAACTCTTCTAGCTCTTCTCTGGTCTTAGAATTGAGGAACTTGATGATATCATTCGCCTGTGTTGGCCTCTCCTCCAATTTTACTTTGATCTTCTCAATAGCCTGTTTACTCCTCTGGACCAACTCGTTCTGCTCAAACATGATTTGGATCATGGGCCAGATCTCATTTATGGACTTTGTGATGTCTGTCCATACATTCTCTTTGACCTCGGCCAAAGTCTTCCCTGCCACTGTTTGCTTTTGGAGCTGCTGTAACTCCTTCTTGAGCTGCTCAGTTACCTGCTTTTCTTTGGAGAGACTGGTCTGGAAGGAAGTTTTGAGTTCCTGGAGGTTCTCAACTTCCTTTTTAAGCCTGCTGATCTCTGTCTCTTGCAGGTTCATCTTTTCCATGGATTTGGCGAGGTCGGTTGTCCCCTCTTGTGGTGTCACTGGTGTTGCAGATGGGATTGCTGTCACTGCTGCTGTGCTTGCTCCTGAAATCGGAATGGCACTCAATGGAATGACTTCCATTGGCTTCATCTTCTCCTTCTCTTTCAATAATCTCTCCATCTCGACTTCCATTTCTTTAAGCTGTGCATTCTGCTCCATAAGCAGTTTGAGCATTTCGTCCTTCTCGCCTTCTTTCTCTGCTATCTCCTTCGCCTGCGAGTCCTCTGTAGGCGGGAGCTTCAGCTGTTTCCTCAAGGAGGCGATGTCTGCATTCTTCTTCTTTATCATCTCCTCTGCAGCTTTGATGTTCGAAGGATCATAGTCGATCTTGAGGACCAACTCCTCCAAAGTCTTGATTCTATTGTCCTTCGCAAAGGATGATATCTTCTCCAGCTTGAGCTGTGTCTGAGCATTGTTCAGTGATACCTGTAATTTTGCTGCAGAAGCGGAAGCATGTGCTAGCGTATGGAACACCATTTACCCTGTCTGTTTGTGCAGATCCATTTGATCTGCTGGGTGCACGTCCTTCGTCTGGAATTCGAAGGTGGCCCTCTTGTAGTCTATGATTACCTTGGGGTCCGGTACCTGCGCCTGGAGGAAGGCCATGTGCATCCTGCCCTTTTCTGTGTCAAATGAAGACAACAACCTATGCTGCACAGTCGACGTTTGCTTCCGAAATTGAGCATAAGTACTGCTGGTAAGGGTCTGATTATTTTTCTTAATCAGCTCGTACTTCTCGAAAATGCTCAACTTGGGCCCAGTCTTGCCCGGCTGAGTGTCCAGTGGGGAGTCTGAGGATTTCCTTGGCACTGCTGGGGTGATGTCCTTATGTAGGCTTGAGACGAAAGGTGGGATGACGGACTTGACCACTGTGGTAGGCGGGGTTTCTTTCTCCCCCGTAGGGCCAGGAACTAAAATTGTCTTGGGCCTCTTGGTGTGCAACTGGAACTCTTCAGACGACACCTCCGTGACAGGCGGAGATGATTCTTGTCAAGGCCTTTTTCCCTTAGGGACCTGTGGCATGGTCGTTGGTGGCATAGTGGTCGGGGGAACCTGCTATTCCACTTCGACCAAGGTGTTAGGCACCCACACAGTCTGATTGGCGAATTTCTCAATTTCGGGCTTAGCTTCATGAACATACATGATATTTTTGTTCTTCACCCGCATTTCTGAGATGATCCTGCAAGGATCATAATGCCATGGGAAGCTTAAGAAAAACTTCATCTCTCTCAGCATCTGGTCCGCTTCTTCTCCTGTGCCACGACTATTGCAGATGAAGGAGCCAATCTGCCCCTTGATTCTAAGTTGCTGCTTTTTCTTCAAGGATACAAAATGGATGTCGTCTGAATTCATGATCTGTCTTATATACTCTAACACAAAGATTCTTACCGGTACATACTTGGGCATCTTGTAGGGTGCCAACTCGCACCCGAATACTCTGATCTCGGTGTGGTTTTGATACAGGTACCAATCCCCGGTCTTTGTGTTGTCCGAGAGATGCAGAATTCTCTGGACTTCATCGTTTATTCGCGGCTCGGGCCTGCCACTCAACATGCTTACCACAGGGTGGTAGAACAGATCGATGAATGCCTTGAAGCTATATTATGTGGAGTTATGCTTCAGCAAAGAGGTCCATGCTGTGACTAGCTGAGGCCTTCCATCTGCGTCCATTTTCTGCATGGAAAAACTAAATTTATCTGCTTGATAGAAGACAAACATGTATGCCAATATAGACGAATATCTGAACATGCCTTCCGTGCCAAAATTCATGAACTGATCGTGAATATTATCTGCCAAGAAGGTGCTGAAATCAAACTGGGTGGTGGGCTTTTCATCAATGGAGAAAATGGATAGAAAACCCAGAATGGGCTCATCTACCCATTGGTCGGAATAGTACCCTAGCAAAGCACAAAGGGAAGAAATGACATGGTTTCCCTTAGTGGAGAACATGGACGACGGGTAAGGGGGATTTGTGGAAGGGAATTGAGCGGAGGTGGGAAGGAAAAGCTCGAATATTTGAGCTCTCTGGAGAAAAGTCATCTTCTGATACAACTCTGTAAGGATCTCCAGGTTGAAAGGAGACGCGGAGTCAGCCCGGGGAATTTGCATCATTTGGTCTATGTCTTCGGGCGTGATGAGGAATAGGGTGTCTCTGGATGAGGAGATGACGACTCTTTGTTCAGGAATATAGTGAGCCTAACATTTGAGCGCGAACTCGGGAAAATGGTGGATCTGGGGAAAAAGGTAAAGGGGTAAATTGGACTCCCACAGTCCAATTTCATCACTCTGGTCCAGGAAAACTTCCCCGAGCCATGAGTAGAGGTCTGAGAAATCGAAATCACATTTGGTATCTGTGATCAATCTGTCTTTGTCGACCAGTGGAATCTTGTCCAGGTCGACAGGAGGCGGGAGAAAAGGATTCTCCTCTCCTTCTGCTTGTCTTGGCTTTGGCGCCATCTCTGCAACAATACCTGCAATAAACACAAAGTTAGTGGGGTCGACTGACTGTGGATGAGGGCGACTGAGCGTAAGCGGAGGAGTAAGCTATGAGTTTCTCTGGTGCGACGAGTGAACGACGAAAGTATGGGAAAACGGTAACTTTATTTAAAAATGGGGTCGGTTGGGCGCGTGAGATAGGTCAGCTGGATAACGGATAGGTTATCCAGTAATAAATGGACAACGGGCCACTTGGGGGTGAGATGGCAGGTGACGTTGGCTGAAAAATACGAAAGGGTGATGTGGCGGCTAGGGATTGGAGGCAAAAGTCGCAATAAGGGGCTGGTCATGAGTGAAAAAGGGGATAAGGGACTGACAACAGTTATGGGATGGGACATAACTCGGGAACAAGTGGAACCAGTGGAAGATGACGTCCATGAGTGACGGGGTGTTGTCAGATATCATATGGTGACGGGACTTTGGGACCAATAGATTTATGCCACATCATACCAGGGACCTGCCAGAGGGAGATTACAATTCCATACCCCCCCTCCCTCGGTTAAAAATAGATCATCCCGGGGGGGTCCGAAATCCATTGTGGGCCATTGATCTGCCCGCCTGTTTCTGAGCCGTAGATCCAAGCGCGCTCTTTATCACTCATTCCGGACCCCCCCCCTCCATTAAAGGCAGAACGGACGGGGGGTTCGGAATCCAATCTGGACTGTTGATTTAAGCGCTCGTCTCTGGGCCGTCCAGATGTGCGCAAGTCTTATTACCGATTCCGGACCCCCCCTAGTTAAAAGCAGAACGGTCGGGGGGGTCCAGAATGCTCTGTGCGCCGTAGATCTGAGCGCCGCGATCAGGACCGTCAAAATGTGCAGGGAGCATAAAATGGGGAGTGGAGAACACATGCACTGGGAAAACTTAGGATAAAAGCGTTTTTATGGTTTATTCCCCACATTTTCGAATAAACACCACCAAGGGACTTCGAACAAACTATCCTTTAAGCATTTGACACATGGTGCAACACTTACATCAAGCTGGATTTATGGGGAACGAAGCAACAATGCCACTAACCTATGTTCTAACCTAGTTTTCTATGACAGTTAACCCAGATTAAACTGTTGGGTTAAGAAATTACTCTACCCTAGGGCTATCTGACCAGGATTAGACAGTCTGGCCAGATTTATTCACTAATCTAACCTAGACACTTTGGCTAAGATTAAACTATTTAGCCAAATCATTCACTACCCTATCAACATCAAATTTAAAAAGAACTTGGCCATGCTTGAAAGGTATGGACCAAGTTACTATTATTGCATGGGGCTTTTTATTTCAATTCTTTTATGCCCTCTTTTTTTTTTTCAAATTATTTGCAGAATGAAAAATCATTTGTCAACAAAAATACTAGAGACAGATAATATCCCAGTCACCAGTTGATTCCCATAACTTATGGGGTGATAACAGTAATTTCATTATATATGTATATTTTACATGAATATGGAAAAAACAACTCAACAATGTCCATATTCGTAGAAAGTCAAGGATGAGGGTTTGTAGTACATGTGCTTCTCCTAAATCAAGAAGGGATACATATGAAGGGGTAGAGATGTATGCCTATACAAAATTATTTGTTAGAATTGCATAGTTATAAACTATGAAAACTTATTATCAATATTTTCATTTTATGTTATGTACATATTCCATTTTCAAAGCACTTCAAGAACATCGTAATCAACAATCAATTAAACAACAAATTTGTAAAAACATCAAAAGAAGTGTTATGATGCTCCAAATAAATATATAGGTTCGATATTTAATGACATGGATAAAAAAAACACTTATGCCACAATTTGTTTGTATACCCAAAAATTTAAAGGATGAGACTTTTATTTAGTTTCACTTGGTTGGTTGTATGTTTTTTAATGGAAAAATGTCTCCAAGGGTTTACTTCATAGTTCAAAATATTCATAATGATGCAAATTTGACCATCACCATAATTCATCATGTTCTTACTCACCGGTCCAATAATATTTTTCGAGTTTTGTATCTACAATTAGACAACACCAGTCGTGAAAAGAAAAATCGAATTGTATTT
The DNA here is from genome assembly GCA_009831015.1 of Picea engelmannii. Classification (NCBI taxonomy): domain Eukaryota; kingdom Viridiplantae; phylum Streptophyta; class Pinopsida; order Pinales; family Pinaceae; genus Picea; species Picea engelmannii. Next base: position 24,489 of record ML858204.1, read on the forward strand.
GGATATCTAAACATGCTTGTTAAACTGAGAATCTTTCAAAAGGAAAAAGTTGGTTTCCTTCCTGCTGGGCACACTCATGACCATATTGACAATATTTTCAGTTGTTTTGTAGTAACATTGAAGAGGAACGATGTTGGAAACATGTAATCATTAATTGAAAATATTAAGAAATTGTACTTTCCAAAGTCCATTTTTCACATATTGGAAGAAATTGTTGACATATGAAGATTTTATTTAGGGATCGTATGGTAAAGAAAAGTGCATTGGACAACTTAATGGAATTAGCTTCCAACATCAATTTTGTATAATAAAAATTGACGGGAAAACACTTATATGGGGCACAAAGTACTCTACTAGTGCAAAATGGGGGCCTTCATCAGATTTATCATTTTTGAAGTTCATTCCAGATTGTCCAATATTTGCATCAAAGTTATTGTTATTACAATCAATTGTTAAAATCAATAATACATGAAGGCATAATAGATATGTATATGATTATGAAAGGCTTGGAAGAAATTAAAAAACCTATTAAAGATACATATTAGTACTTTGATGTCACTGATTTTGTTTAGTGGGAGTCTTTTTTCAATGATCAAAGTGACATAATTTCAAGCTAAAAAATGGAGATACATTTTTGAAGACTCCATTTAGTTGGCCACAAAGTTTTCCAAATGAATATTAGGAAAGAAACTTTGTTGAACAAAAAGAATATCAAGGTGTTATTAAGTCTTCAAAAGTAGAGGAAAGAGAAACATATATTGGTTCTAGAATATCACATGCATAGTGTGAAGCCAAGGAAGATATTTACAGGAGTTCGATACAAGATATTAAGGATGTTGCATGATTGTAGTGATAGCGACTAAAGATCCACATGGTTATCCATTTTGGATTGCGAAAGTTATAAAGGTCAATAAAGAAAATGAAGATGTTATAGCATTTGAAGTACATTGGTATGCAATAGATATGCATCCATTCAATGGTGTGTATAAGACATAGATGGTACTTGAGAGACATATCAGTAGAAAGAGAAAAAGAAAGGGTCAAAATATAAATTGTCACTACAATGACATTTTAAAATTAGAGAATGTTGACATACTTGTTTATGATTTCCATTTGAAAAAGAGAGGAACTCTTCGCTCCAGGACCAAAAAGATTATCAGGAGGTTGTTGTCACAAGAAATAGTTGCAAGATTGGAGTTTGGTGAACCCAGTCATAGATTTAGAAGGCTTTTAACATAGGAAATGCTGGGCATACATATAGACTTAGATGGTGCACTCATTGATAATAGAGAAGAACATGAGTAATCTACATCTTCATCCAATCATTCATTTGAAGATAATGTAGATTCTAATGGTGTGTTAAAATCCATAAGTCAATTTGAATAATTGTATGAAACATTTAATGTATTTTTTTATTTATCAATATGATGTTTATATGGTAACTCGAAAGTAGTGTTTTAACTTACATATGATCTTACATGAAGTTAATATGAATCATTTCTATGTTTGTTGGCTTATATGATTTGATTATGAAGAATACAACAAAATTTCTTAGCTCATCTATTTTGAATATGGACAATGCAAAAATACTTTTAAGAAACAATTTATGTTTCATTAATGTAATTTGTATTGAGTTTTTTTATTAAAAATAAAAAACATGTGGAAGTAATGTTGAATCTTTAAATTATAGGGTGGTATTTTCATGCCATTATGTATTGTCTTATGCTTGGAGTGATAAACTAACCTTAAAGGAGTGAACATTTTAGGGTTGATTTTATGATTTTGTTTACACCAGTGTCCAATTTTAAGTTGTTGGATCATGTTGTCATTGATGCCAATGGTTTGATTGATTGATGTCAAGTGATTGATTGATTTCAAAGGATTGATTGATTGATGATTTATGTAATATAATATGTATTGTCCTTGATGAGAATGCATAGATGAAGATG
>ML858205.1:9936-26437 GCA_009831015.1 Picea engelmannii
GAATTTAAATGATGGATAATGATAATTTACTATGATGAATGCATGCTTATAAATAGAAAAAAAAAATGAAAATATATATACATATATTATAAACAAATGGTGGCGTATTCCTTAATCTTAAATTTTGAGAATAATGAAAATGATAAATGGATCCTCTTTCCGTGAATTATTAATCCCTACCGCCTCTACCATTAATAAAAGTTACGCATGTAAAAATAAAAGGGAATTATTAATGAGCGCACATACTCTTTGAGTTTAAAAAAATATATATATAAATAAATAAATAAATAAAAAGAAAATAAGAAAATAAAAGGGAAAAGGGGGGGGAACCTAAAAGGAAGAGGATTTAGGGTTTGAGACTGGATAAAAGAAAGGGAGAGGGGGAAAAGAAAGGAGGGATTTTGGAGCTATTGGTATTGTTATGCTGCCAGACTAGAGACTGGACTGATTGCTTGTAGGAGTTGGGGATTCTCAGCAGACTTGAGTGGTAGCTCAGCCTTGGAGGCGAGCTGAGAAGCTAGGCTATCATCTGGGTTGTGTGTGGCCCCTTTGCGGCTCGGGGGGCTAAGGGGGAAGGAGAGTATCCCTAGCATTTGGCTAGGAGGTACCAGTGAGTCCTCTACGGTCGGCAAGCAGGAGCAGGAGTGGCGAGAGCACAAGAATCATTTGCTACAAGCGTTAAGGACACAGGTATGTAAATCTCTAGGCATTCTATCTTGCTGCGTGTGTTTATGAACTGTAGTTTTAATGGCTAATGTGAAAATTGTAGTTTCAATGGTTATGGTGTGATTTGTGTTTAAAATTTGTACTTGCAATGGTTATTGGTGTAAACTTGTAGCTTCTGGTACCCCATGGTATGGGCAGTTCGTTTCAAAGGTCACTGCTATTTCTTTTTTACTGTCATCTGTTTATTTCATGGTATGGGCATTTCGTTTCAAAGGTCACTGCTATTTCGTTTTTACTGTCATCTGTTTATTTCATGGTATGGGCATTTCATTTCAAAGGTCACTGCTATCCCGTTTTTACTGTCATCCGTTTATTTCATGGTATGGGCATTTCATTTCAAAGGTCACTGCTATTTCATTTTTACTGTCATCCGTTTATTTCATGGTATGGGAATTTCGTTTCAAGGGTCATTGCTATCCCATTTTTACTGTCATCCATTTATTTCATGGTATGGGAATTTCGTTTCAAGGGTCATTGCTGTTTCGTTTATACTGTCATCTGTTTTTGCCAGTGAATGACATTCCATGTGTAACTCCTGGCACTCCATTGTAGGGGCGTTTTTACTCTTTGCGGTGGGCATTGGACTTATTGGGCTTTTGCCTTCACTGTTTTTTTTTTCCTTACAACCCCGAATTCGTCCCTTCCTTCTGCCATGGCGATCCACTTTCTGCCTAGGGCGTCATTTTTATTTGAATGATAGGTTCCTTTCGAAGATCATTGAAACGTTTTCGGTTTCTTATTGGAATGATTCCGATTCCACATTGCCTTTTGTATTAATAATGGATGATACGTTAGTGAGATAGACGGATAGTGGCCTTTCTGGAAATCGGCCGGCCCAAAGTTTGAAATTTAAGGTAATCAGGGTAAGATTAACGCAGCCTTAGAGGCCATCATAAGATAGATGGATAGGTTCATTCTGGAATTCAACCAGACCAAGGATTGAACCTCAAACTCAAGATCTGTCAGGGTAAGATTTCTTCTGTTTCTATCTATTTACTTTTATTCTTCAGTTTCTATCCATACATTCTTAATCAGTGCTATAACTTCTATGACTTCCTGTGTCTGCACATAATCAATTAATCAGTGATAAAAGTTCTGTTAAGGAAAGACATTAATATATCCAAAAATCAATTAAAGGAGAACGATCTAAATCCACCTTGCATTGGCATTCATACTGGTCATTGCCATCCATCAAAATGGATTTCTCAAGAACACAACATGCTGTATAAGAAGACAAGGAAAATGTACAGACCTCCTGGGATAGTGTGTTGCATACTATCTCACTGATTGAGACTTTATTTATGTTCAAGTCTTGATCCTTGCTTGAGGGGGTGGTCGGTTGTAAGATACAGTATTAAGATATACTCAGCGAAAACTTCGAAGAAATTAATTTCACCATACATGACGACTAAGTATAAGTTCAGAATTACTTGGGTGTTATGGCAACTTAGAAAAAAACCCGTGGACTCTCGTCTGTCCAACCATTTTAGGATGACCGTTGGTGCTTTTGGAACACTTAATACTTGGGGATTCAAAGTATTTATAATAAAGGTTTAGATTTCATTTAAAATTTGTTATTTTTATCGATTTATTTTTATTGATTTTTATTGATTTATTTTTATTTTTATTGATTTAAACCGCGTGCATCCAGTCTGTTAACTACGCCCAGCTCATTCTTCCAAGGGCACGCAAGTCAAGGGTGGCGATTTCTAGCCAGGACGCTGTCACCGTTTTTACTTGGAATCTACGGCATCTTTTAAGGTTTACTGCCAACAATAATACCACTGTAAATCGCAGGCATGCTTCCAGCATTAACGCTGAAGGCTACCCCGAATTTACCCAAACCCATTCAACCAAAAACGTGGAAATCACTTATTATTTAACAATAACACAGCAGTGTTTTCGTAGGCTCATTAATGACCTGTAAGTAAATACATCTAATCAGGAATTAAATAAAAAAAAAAACTACAGTTTGAGTACAACCCATGCTGTTTATCCAATCAGTAAAAGGAGAACGTCGTCTTAGGGTTGTGGGCGCGTGACATCGAATCATTAATTCTTGGACAATGCCCTATGTTGAGAATGTGTGACATCGAATCATTAATACTTGGCTTAAAATAATTGTATTTGTTATTTTTGGACAAACCCTAATTACGGTTTATTCTAAGGTTGTAGATTTATTATGCCTTCGGCGTTCATCTGCCACGTAATTGTGACTGTGCTAGTTATTGTGAATTTGTTATTTTATTCACATGTCGCCATTGTTGGTTAAACGTTCTATCTTTTGTTAACGGGGATATAAATTTAGATAATAGTTAGGTGGTTATTTAAACTATGTTTATCATATAATGGATTTAATTATTTAATTTGCCATGGTAACACTTGTTTAAATTACAATAATGATAATTGTTTTAATTTGCAATGTCATGATGTTGTTGACTTGAGTATTAATATTTGCTAATTCGCAATGACTTATACTTGTTAATGGCAAGGATTAATAATGTTTAAATTGAAACGCTAATGATAAAGCTTAAACTGCAACCTTAATAATTGCTTAAGAGCAATGGTGATACTTGTTCAAATTGCACTAATATTATTTGTTATAATTTGCCATGTTAACGATGATGGTTGAATCGCAATGTCAATAATTGTTTAATTGAAATGTCCGTGACAGTGTTTAAATTGCAAGGTTTTTATTCGTTTAAATTGAAGGTTAATGATAAGGTCGAAATTGCAATGCAATATTTGTTAGGTTATTCCAATATATGGTAATAAATTGGGAGGGAAGGCAAGATAACATGAGAATGTAATGTTTGAGGGTTTACCCTTATGATAAAATCATTGCTCAACTATGGCGATTAACAGAAAAATGCAATACGCTTGTGATTATGGCGTGTCCCTAAACTAGTGCAAAATGACCTTATAACTAAATAATGGGGGTTGAGATTATTGGTTTTTACCTTACGATAAAGTCTACGTCGGTTAATGGTAATTAATGGTGCAATTGATCTTGACGGATGTATTTGGGTCTCTTTAGTGGTTGGTCGATTTTGAGTCCTCCTGACTTGCATCTCTCATAGAGGTCTTGATTGTCTCTGAGTTTGTAGTACTTGATGGTAGTGCTTTGCGTGGTCTTCTTGTGTTGGGAGGGATGTAGATACCTTCAGTAGACTTAGTACATATGTCTGTGTGTTTCCCAGCGTCCAGAGTCCAATGTCGTATCAAGAGTCTCTGGCCCTTTAAAGGCAAGGTTTCCACTCTTGCGACACACCTGAGGGGCTTACTAGTTTCTGCCTGAGCAGTCGGCCAGGAGCCTGTCTAATCTTCTTTCAAGAAGGCATAAGACTAAATGCCCTGCTTTCCTGTGCAGCAATAGTAGCTCCAACACCATGGACTCTTCCCTCTATGTTCTAACTGTGAAACCCCAGTATGTCTAAATGTTGTGTTGTGCGCCTCATGCCTATGGTCGTATCTTGTTGCAGTTTGTGAGCCTTCAGCCTTCTTGTGCTAAACATCATGGTTGCGTTGTGTTGGTTGTCAAGTGGCGACATGGAGTCCAGTGTGTCTGTTTCCCCTCCTACACACGCATACACACGGTTTAAAAAAAAAAAATTGCACCTGTTGTCAGAGTAGTTTTCCTTAACTAGGAGGGTTGTTACAAAAGGGACAACTAGGAGTGATTTTAGGAGTGATTTTAGGATGGGTAAAGGAAACTGACATTTAAATTAATTAAATTGTGCATTTATTGGTGCAACTAAGGGAACGAGTGACAAGTGTATAGGGGGGATAATTCCTAATTAAATTAAAAAAAAAATGAATTAAATGTGAAAATGGAAAGTTGTCACTAAGAAAATTTCTATAAAAGAAATGGCTGAGAGGAGGAATGGGGAGGGATAGGTTATGAGTAAGGTTATGCTACAGAAATTCTAATTGGTTTTACTTGTGAGAGTTGGGGCACCTAGCTCGAGTGAGAGAGTGGTAGATCTACCTTGCGAGGCGAGCTGGGAGCTAGAGTATTCTGGTTGTGTTTTTGTGTGGTCCCTTTGTGGATTGGGGGGATAAGCGGGAAGAAGAGTACCCCTAGTGTTGGATGGGAGGTACCGGTGAAGTCATCACGGTTAGTAAGGGGGGAGATGGATGGAGCGCAAGTGCGAGAGAACATCTTCGACTTCTCGTCGTTGGCTATGGTATTTTATTGAGTATTGTATTGTATTTAGATTTGAGATGTAAAAGCTTTAAACTTCGCGAAATGGACATTGGTTCCGCCATTTTTTTTTCTAAGGGATGTCATTAGAATATAGATGGTCCGTGCAGTTTTTGTAAGATGTATATAGAGTAAAATGGTTCTGCAGTTTTTTAATTGATTTTAAATCTCTGTGTGTTGAACTCTGGGTTATATTCTATGCGGTTTTTTTTTTATCTCTGATTTTTCTCCCTCAGCAACCTTGTACAGATGTTTTCCCTGGACATTTTTGTCTTGTTTCACCTTTGCATAATTAAAATTTCTCCCAAACTTGAGCTCCCTCCTGGCGTTTTATCTCTCGGATTTATATCTGCGATTTTTGGATGATATAACCTCTGTGTTTTCAGCTATTTACCTCTGCAATTTTTGGATGATATAACCTCTGTGTTTTCAACTATTCTCCTCTGCAAATTTTATGGGAAATTTATCCCAGTGATTTTACCACTCATTAACCCTGCAATTTTCATTTCCAAATCTCTATGAATAGCATGCAAACTCTACAATTTTATGGGTGCCTTAACCATGTGATTTTCCTTTCCAAATCTCTGTGAATAGCATGCAAACTCTGCAAGCTTATAGGTACCTTAACCATGTGATTTTCCTTTCCAAATCTCTGTGATGAGTATGCAAAATCTATGATTTTATGGGTGCCTTAACCCTGTGATTTTCCTTTCCGAACCCCTATGATTTCCTTTAAGCTCTCTGTGATGGCATACTTTTTTTGTAATTTTTATGAGTAATATAAACCCATGCGGTTTCCTTTAATTTCTCTACGATGGCACACTTTTCTGTGAATTTTTATGAGTAATATAAACCCATGCAACTTCCTTTAAGTTCTCTGCAATGGCATACTTTTTCTACATTTTTTATGAGTAATATAAACCCATGCGACTTCCTTTAAGTTCTCTGTGATGGCATGCCTTTGCTACGAATTTTTATGGGCACTGTATCCTTGTGTTTTTCCCTTTGAAAGACTCAACATTTCATTTATTTATTCCATGCAACTTAATCTTAAATATCAACAATTTTTACCAGAATTCACCATGTGTTTTTACTATAATTCACCATGTGTTTTACACTAGAAATTCACCATGCGTTTTACACCAGAATTTACCATGTGTTTTACACTAGAATGTGTTTTTACTTGCAAATTGCCCAGCGGGGAGAATCTCGGCGCATTCTTTTCCTCAGACCCTGTGCGTTTTTCCAGGAGATAGTTAACCAGGGTTTACTCAAACATTTTTGAAAATCATCTCTGTCTATGGCATTTATTTTCACCTAGAATTAGTGTCCCTCCCGGCGTCGAACAATGGACAAGGAACGATGGTGAAATCTATTTTTATTTTTTAATTAATAAATCTGTATAGTTTTCCCGAAGGAGAGGAAAGGAAAGAAAAAGTGAAATGGTATGGTATATGTAGAAAATGTTGATATTTTATATTTTTCCTTTTTAATTTAATGATTTTAGAAATTTATTTTAATATTTTTGTTAAAATTGTATATTTGGATTAATGAAATTGTTGTTTTCAATGTAAAGATGAATTTAGCGCTCTTCAATATTTTTATTGCAATTTAATTCAAATTTGCAATTTCAAATTTTTGATAGATTTTAGACCAAAAATGTCAATTTAATTTCATGTTATTTTGAGTTACAATAGAATGTGCCACTATTATTTATTCAATGTAATTATTTTAATAATGGTAAATTTTTATTGTATAATTATAATGATACTTGAAAGAGTGATATTTTAATGGTACATAAATATAGTGATGTATAGAGAGGTTGTGGAAAGCTAAGATGTAGCTAGATATATTCTATTTAACCTAGATAGACCACTTTTAAGATAGAAAGATGAATTACTTAAGGATTGCTTTTATGAAGATAAATTGGTGGATCCCATGGCGCCTTGAAATCGTTGTGACGCATGATTAATTTGTTAGTTAATTTACCTATGTGCCTTAAAGAAAGTTGACGGATGATTGGTTGTAATTATTCTCATGCACCCTGAAATTAATAGATTAGATTACTTTTTACGCCTCAAAATTTCATTGATAATTATATTGCGCCATGGTTAATGATTGAATTCAATGATAAAGTGATTACCTTACCTTGCACCATTAAGTACCATTGATGCATGATTGTTAGTTGTTAGATTGCATTTCTCAATGGACCTTGATGACTCATAAATATTTACGCTTTTTGAATTACTCGTGCGCATTGTAACAATGTTGATGTGTGATTTCCTAAGTGTTTAGATTAATTGCGCTCATGGTAATGATGTTGGCGTGCACCTTGGAATAATGTTGATTTATGGTTGATTTCAATAATTGATTAATCGTGCACCTTGGAGTAAAGTAGATGTTTTCTTTCATGCCATGAAAATAAATAAAGTTGATTACATTGTGCCTTAAGTTATGTCGTTGTATGATTGATTTAGTAATTAAATTATCTTGCACCTTGGAATTTATGTGATGTTTGATTTTTTATTAGAACGCTATTGCACCCTTGATTATCGTTGATGTTGTTGATCAACCTAGTTGGTTTTGGACTTGATTGTGTTAGTGGGATGTAGACACCTCATTGTTCCTCAGAAGAGTCGTCGTCCCTGAGACCTTAAATAGTCAAATTAATCGGATGAATACTGGGATTGAGCATTGATTATGTGTCTTGGAGGTCCTAACCTTGCAGGGTAGGTTGGGCAGGTAGTTTCTCTGTGTTATATTGTGATGTGTTGATCTTGCATTGCCATTTATGTTACTTGGTGATTTGTGTCATTATCTAATGTGATGATGTGTCAATTATGTGTCGTTACTAATTTGGTTGATGCATTGGTTATGTTGTTATGGATTACGATGATGAGTCACTTGTAATGCCTTTATTATGATGTCTTTGATTAGGCGTTGTTGTGATTAATGTGTTGATGTTAAATTCCTAATGATTTTTATTTTTTTTTACCTATTGTGCTTTGGTTTTCTTAGTCGTAATGGATAATACGTTACATATGGTATCAGAGCAGGTTCAACCCCACGACTTGGGATCATTACACCTTCCACTGTATTAAAAACTTGATTAATAATTTATAGCTAATTTAATTGAATTGCGTACCTACAAGTAATCATGGTCAGAGGACGTCGCAAAGGAAGACGACGTGATGCTAGTGGAGGAGGTGTGACGCCTTCATTAGCATTCATGCCAGAGGGTTCTAACCTACAGAGTACCACAACACCAGCAACAACATCGTCTGCAGCAACAAAAATATAAGAATGTTCAGCAGAACAGACTAGGGTTCTAGGATGGAGAACCATCAACTTCTACTTCGGGGACCAAGAGTCCTAGACAGAAGACTGGATGTTGGACATGTGGAGAGCCACGTTACCAGTGTGATGGTCCAGTTGAGAGGGCCATGGAAGCTGGGTTAGTCGTACACACTACATTTGGAGATTTGGGCAAGGCCCACCGAATTCATGCAACAATGAATAACCGCTAGGCCAAGCACAAGTCTATTGTGCTTGAGATGGCAGGTACCATTGTTGACCAGACCTTTAGTATTTTGATAGATCCTAGTGCTGCAAAGAGCTTTATTTATGGTGCAATGCTAAAAATAATTAAGGTAAAGGCAGTCGAACAAGACAATTTTAGCTACATGGAAATGGCTTCGGGTGCTAAGTAGAAGGTTGGAGGAAATTTTACGAACTGTAGCCTCAACCTGGAAGATTTTGTAACAAAGGCCAACCTATACGTCATGATCTTAGGATATTATGACATTGTGATCGATATGGACTGGTTGGAATCGCATGATGCGATACTTAACTATAAGATGAAACGGTTGAGTTTGACCGATGATGAGGCACAAAGACAAGTGATTGTAGGAAGAAACCAGGGAGTTTCCTTAATGTTCATGTCTTCCCTATATCTACAAAAGAAAATGTGCAAAAGATGCAAGTTATATGAAATCTTAGCGTTGAATGACAAGGGCATGGAGAAAGGATTAGAAAGCCTTACGGTAGTACAAGAGTTTTTGGACGTGTTCCCAGAAGAGTTACCAGGTTTGTCGCCCGAAAGAGAGATGGAATTTACCATTGACTTAAAAAATGGAACTGAATCAATAGCACGGATTCCTTATCGGATGTCGACCCCTGAGTTACATGAGTTGAAAATACAACTGAAGGATTTATTGGACCTAGGACTTATACGTCCAAGTGTGTCACCTTGGGGTGCACCTGTTATTTTCATACGGAAGAAGGATGGGTCGTGGAGACTCTACATTGACTCCCATCAATTGAACAAGGCAACGATCAAGAACCAATATTCATTGCCAATAATAAACATTTTTTTTGACTAAATGAAGGTGTGAATGTGTTTTCAAAGATCGACTTGAGATCAGGATATCACCAGTTATGGATCAAGGAGGAATAAATTCCTAATACCGCATTCAAGACGAGGTTCCTTCATTATGAATTTATCATTTTATCATTTGTACTGACAAATGCCCCAGGGGTATTTATGATCTTGATGAATGGGGTGTTCTGTGAATACTTGGACAATTTTTTTCAAGTATTCATTGATGACATATTGATATATTCCCGAATGACAGAAGAACATGACGAACATTTGCACTTGGTACTATAGTGTTTACGAGAGAAAAAATTATACGGGAAACTGTCGAAATGCTCATTTTATCAATCGAGGATTCATTACTTAGGGCATGTTATCTCGAATGAGGGAATCATTGTGGATCAAGCGAAGGTAGAGGATATTATGGAATGGAATGCACTGAAGAACATACCATAAGTACGTAGCTTCATGGGTTTAGCAGTATATTATTGATGGTTTTTCAAAGGTTTTTCGAGGGTAGAAAATCTGATTACGAAATTGCAGAAGAAAAACAATATGTTTGTATGGACATAGAAATGCACAGAAGCATTTTGAAGGCTTAAGGAGTTGTTGATGACAACATCGATACTAAAGGTCCCTGACATGGATGATTACTTCTTAGTATGCACAGACACATCCAAGGAAGGCTTAGGCAGAGTCTTGATGCAAGATGGTTGAGTGATCGCTTACATCTCAAGGAAATTAAGAAAGCATGAAGAGAACTACACGACGAATGATTTAGAGTTATTGGTCATTTTGTATGCCTATAGAGTGTGGAGACACTACTTGATTGGACGAAAATTCTAACTAAATACAGACCACTATGGTTGATAGCACATTTTTACGCAAAGTGACTTGAACGCGTGACAAAAGCGTTGGTCAAAATTGCTTAGTGAGTATGATTTTGAGATTACCTACATAAAAGGAACAGTGAACAGAGTGGCAGATGCGTTAAGTCAGAGACCACACATATTTTCGGTGATACTTCTTCAGATGAATCTTTGTGAAAATATTCTAACTATACAGCACAACGATGACTAGTATAAAGAGGTTAAGGAAAATATCGGACAAGAAACCATGTTGGTACCAAAATTTGAGAGATTTATTGTGGACAATGACGGATTAATGAGGTATAATAGTCAGATTTATGTACTGCCTAATGATGAATTGAGAAGTTTGATCTTAAGCGAAGCTCATAGAGCAATGTACATGGATCATCCAAGAGTCACGAAGATGAGGGAAAACCTTAAAACTTATTATTTTAGAAAGGAATGAAGGCAGACATAGTCAACTACGTGGCGAGATGTTTAGAATGTCAGCAAGTGAAGGTTGAACATAGACATATGGCAGGATTACTACAACCACACGCTATTCTGGAATCGAAATGGGAGGTCATTTCGATGGACTTTATTGTTGTATTGTCATTGACGGCAAGGAGGCACGACTTGATTTTCATGGTAGTTGACACTCTGATGAAGAGTGCACATTTTTTCCCTTTGCATATGATGTATCAGGCGCTAGACATTGCTAGAGTTTTTATCAACGATATTGTGAGATTTCATGGTGTGCCTAAAAGGATCATATCTGATCAAGGATTGGTGTTTACAAGACGATTTTGGACTAGTTTCCAAGAGGCCTTGGGAACCCAACTTAAATTTAGTACAACTTATCACCATGAAATATATGGGAAGACAAAAAGAATGAACCAAATCTTGGAGGATATGTTGCGTATGTACGTGATGGATCAACAAAAGAATTGGGAAGAGTTATTTCCACTGGTAGAGTTTGCATACAACAACAACTATCAAAGCACCATTAAGATGGTTCCATTTGAGTTTCTTTGCGGGTGACCATGTCAGATGCCTTTGATATGGGATCAACTTGAGGATAGGGTCCTGGTAGGACCAGAAGCGATCCAAGAAATGGAAGAAAAAATGAAAATGATAAGACAAAGGATTAAAGAAGCGCAAGATTGGCAAAAGAGTTATGTCGATGTGCATCGCATTGACCGTAGTTATGAAGTTGGTGATCGAATCTTCTTGCGGGTGAAACCACACAAGAGTTCGATCAAGCTTGGAAGGGTTGCTAAACTCTCTCCTAGGTTTGTGGGATCTTTCTAAGTTGTGGAAAGGAAAGAGCTTGTGGCCTATTGACTAGCCTTTCCTGATTCGTAGAGGCGTATGCATGATGTTTTCCATGTTTTTGTTTTGAGACATTATGTTAGTGATCTGACACATGTGATTGACATGAGTTCCTTGCAGGTGTCAAACGAGGGTGCACACATGGTGGAGCCAATCATCATTTTGGACCATCGCATTCAACAACTACGACGTCTAACATTCGATCAGGTCAAGGTCTAATGGGACAATTTTAGTCCACACTCGACTACCTGGGAGGATGCATATGATATGCACCAACAATTTCCATTTTTGTTTGATAGTTAGACATTTAGTTCTTGTCATATGCTTTATTTACTGCATTTATATACTGTGAAACTTCGAGACAAAGTTTAAAACAAGAGGGGGTGTATGTAACATCCCTCTTTTGTGAGCACATGTTATTGACTTATTCTTTGAGGACACTTGAGTGCAAGTGATCCAATTTCAGTATATGGATTTATGTTCGCTTATGGATTCTTATGATGATGTTGATGGATTATGATGTTATGTTATTGTATTTATATGTATTGACAGACTCTATTGACAATTGTCCCCTGAGTGTGTAGGGCACTTGATAGATTGAGGATGTCGATGGCATCAATGGACCTCCTTGGACTCTAGATCGAGTCAGAGGGTGGATTGTATTAGTTTGAGTATTTCCTTTATGCATATGTGACATATGATCGGGTATATTATGATGGTGTTCATGGATCATTGAAAACATTTCGTCGATGGATGTAGTTGATGATTTCTTGATAATATGACTCACATAAGGAGTAAAGGAGCCATGCACAACAACCAAATATTGAGGGAGAGGTTTGGCAGTAGCCCTGTCGCAACCTACTTGCACGCCCGTCGTGGCTTGAATTTTAGGTTAACGATTACCTAGTTCGAGAGATCCACGATGTCGTCAAGGCAGTCTGAGACAGCGCCCACAAATATTCTAAGGAGCATGCAATAAGGTAGGGTCCTTATTCCTTAGAGGTCATTAGTCTCTCACAAGTCGCCTGAATGGAGTATTGATTCCAAGGGTTGGACAACTACCAAAACCTGTCAAAGGCGAGTGGCACCCTTGGAGCACGTAATGCGTCTTGAAGGGAACGTCACGTAATTAAAATTGAATCAAAGGTGAGTGGCACCCTTGGATCATGGAGTGTGTCTTGAAGGGAACGTCGTGGTGTTTAAAAAAAAATGAGTCAATGAATCTAGGTGGCCTAGAAAAATTGAGCGAATCTTAAACCTTATAAAATATTGAGCACATGTTGAATTAATAAATTGATTAATTAATTAACTAAAGAATGAATTTAATAAGCATAATCCCTAAGGGTCTAGGCGTTTGCAAATAAATAATTAACTAAATCCTAATTCTAAGTGAGTGACAAGACTAAAAACTAAAATTTTAAATTAAATGATGAGGGGATGAAATAAATCAAATTAACAATCAATGAAAATAAAAATAAATCCTACGGAGTGATTAATACACTTGTGCAAGTAAATACCAAATTAGAATTTAAAATGAGAAAGGAATAAAGCATAAAGATGTGTAAGCATAGAAAGATATCTAGACTCTAGTCTAACTAGAGAACTTTCCTAATTTAAACACAACTAAGTTTTAGAAAGATGTCAGTCATTAAAAGTGAAATAAAGGAAATAAAAGGACAACTAGGAGTGATTTTAGGAGCACTTTTAGGATGGGTGAAGGAAATTGACATTTAAATTAATTAAATTGTGGATTTATTGGTGCAACTAAGGGAACAAGTGACAAGTGTATGGGGGGAATAATTCCTAATTAAATTTTAACAAAAAATAAATTAAATGTGCAAATGGTAGGTTGTCACTAAGAAAAAATCTATAAAAGAAATGGCTGAGAGGAGGAATGGGGAGGGACTGATTAAGAGTAAGGTTATGTTGTAGAAATTTTGACTGGTTTTACTTGTGAGAGTTGGGACACCCAGCTCGAGAGAGAGAGTGGTAGCTCTACCTTGCGAGGCAAGTTGGGAGCTAGAGTATTCTGGTTGTGTTTGTGTGTGGCCCATTGGCGGCTCAGGGGGCTAAGGGGGAAGAAGAGTACCCCTATCATTGGTTGGGAGGTACCGGTGAAGTATTCATGGTTAGAAAGAAGGGATCTAGACGGAGCACAAGCGCGGGAGAACATCTTCGACTTCTCGTCGTCCGCTATGGTATTTTATTGAGTATTGTATTGTATTCATATTTGAGATGTAAAAGCTTTAAACTTTGTTGAATGGACATTGGTTCCGACATTTTTTTTTCTGAGGGATTTCATTAGAATATAGATGGTCCATGCAATTTTTGTAAGATGTATATAGAGTAAAATGGTTCTGCAATTGTTTAATGGATTTTAAATGTCTGTGTGTTGATATCTAGGTTCTATTCTATGAGTTTTTGTTTATCTTTGATTTTCTCCCTCAGCAACCTTGTACAGATGTTTTCCCTGGTCGTTTCTGTCTTGTTTCAACTATGCATAATCAAAATTTTGCCCAAACTTGAGCTCCCTCCTAGCATTTTATCTCCCGAATTTACCTCTGCGATTTTTGGATGATATAACCTCTGTGTTTTCAACTATTTACCTCTGCGATTTTTGGATGATATAACCTCTGTGTTTTCAACTATTTACCTCTGCGATTTTTGGATGATATAACCTCTATGTTTTCAGCTATTCTCCTCTGCGAATTTTATGGCAACTTTATCCCAATGATTTTACCACTCATTAAGCTTGTAGTTTTCCTTTCCAAATCTTTGTGAATAGCATGTAAAGTCGACGAGTTTATGGGTTCCTTAACCCTACGATTTTCCTTTCCAAATCTCTGTGAATAACATGCAAACTCTATGAGTTTATGGGTGCCTTAACCCTATGATTTTCCTTTCCAAATCTTTGTGAATAGCATGCAAACTCTACGAGTTTATGGTTGCCTTATGTTAGGATATTTAGACACTTAGGAGTTAGTTAAGATCTACTTGGTCTAATATGTTGTTAGGTAAAAGTGTTTTTCTTAGTATGCATTAGTTTGCATTTGTAGTTAGGAAATCTGACAGTCATGATATGTTCCCGACATAGAGTGAACCGACGGTTCATAATCTACTCGATCTTAATGGCCATAGATCTGTGGCTTAACACCCGATTGGTCCACGATCTCTATTTAAAGATAATGGAGGGTCATTTGTCGATGATTGATTGTGAGGAAATCTCTTGTAAAATCTCTATGTAATCTCTTTCTTTTCATTAATAAATTGCTCCAATGGTCGCGTTGGTTGGGGCCATGAATGTTTCCCCTTCGGGGTTTTACCATGTGAAAACATCAGTGTGTTGATCTTTGATATGGATATGTGAATGGTTGTTGAAAGCGTTTTTCCTCTGTTGGAATACCTGTGTTGTCGAACATGGTATCAGAGCCTGTTTGAAGACCCACTCCTGTTGTAGATCAAAATCATGAAGCCGAGTTGCCTCATCTCCATTTTCTATCATTTCTGTACATTTCCAGGCTAAGAGGATTGTTCGATTGCATCCATAGCACTCATTTCATTTGGGTACACTTTTCGTTTCATTTGAAAAGGTTTATGTTTGCCTAAGATACAACCATTATAGTCAAATTCAGAGGTATAAAACTTGAATATGCATTTTTTAAATTTTTGCAGAGTAGTATTTTGGTTTTGTTTTATTTATTTACGAGTTGCTAATCTTTTAGATCTACATATATTATTTTCCCCATGCCCTGTGCAATCTCGAAAAATAAAAAACAGATAGGAAAAGGTACATCTTTCAGGTAAGCTAACCGAGATCTAACCCTTGTTGTCATCGAGAAGCGAAATTGTTTTCTTGTGTGAAAAGAGATTTTTTTTTAGCACACTCTCTAAGGCCGTCTTCAACAACAACAACAACACTCATGATCCTCCTTCTGAACATTACAATATGTTTTGCTAGACCATTTGGTTAAAATTTGTCTTATTAAGTAAGAGGTCTTGAGTTCAAGTCTCTCTTTTGTTACCTTTTTTGAAAAAGTTCATGCTAAAGTTGTAAAGTGTATTTCACTTCAAGTATAAAAGTGAATCACTATAAGTAGCTTTAATATTTTATTTTAGAGTTATTTATTTTGCATGCAGTTTTTCTCTTATAAAGTAACTTCATAGTAAAAGTGATCTCCACTTCTCTTTATAAAAGTGGGTCACTTCATAAAGCAGCTTATACTATCACGTGGTCATTTGGTTACCATTTATGCCTTTTTTAAAAGGGGCATAACTCTCACATCGGAAGTCTGTTTTCGGTGCCGGTTTTTTTTTTAATGCATAAATTTTCGAGCTTTTTCCATCTAGATCATCAGTTTCAGTTTTTAAATCCATATTATCTGCATATTTAATATGGATTCTACAAGTAATGTCTTTCTTACTAGCAACAACTACTTCCAATGGAAATCTCATATGGGAGATTTATTAAGAAGTAAAGGCTTGTACCAGATTACCTTGGGAAAGGAAAAAGAACCCACTGGTGATGATAAGAAAGTCAAATGGACTAATAGGAGTGATGAAGCATGTGGACTAATCAGAATGTCCATCTCTTCTTATTTAACGTACCACATTCAAGACATTGATGACCCCGAAGAAGCTTGGGAAAAGATTGAATTTGTGTTTGGTAAACTCAATATTATTCGAGCACAACAGTTAGAAAATTAAATACTGACCTTGAGTCCAAGTGATTTTTCTTGCCCTGGAGACTATCTATCTAAGTTTAAAACACTAAGAATTTTATGTGAAGAATGTGAGATAAAAATGAAGGAAAAGTGTTGCATCTATCTTATTCTTTCTAAGCTAGGTAGTGCATATTATGTGTTTGTATCTACCTTTTATGCCATGAGAGAGGCTCTAGGGAAAGCTTATGAAAAACCCACACTTGAGTCCTTTTGTGCTGCTTTGATTAGAGAGGAATATAAGCTTGTACAACTTGGAGTGATCAACACTGCAGGTACCTCCAACAAAGCCCTAGTT
>ML858206.1:0-26435 GCA_009831015.1 Picea engelmannii
TGAATGATCATAGAGACATCAGTTTACCAAAGATATTAAAAGAGAAGCAGTGCATAGAAACAAGAATAAGAGACTTTGACATAGACTATGTTCTGGATGAGGAAACATAGGTGAATATCATGCAAGAAAGCACTTGGGAAATTTTGGAAAAACCTACTATGGTTCCTTCATTGGGAAGGATAGGATTGTCTAAAGGAAAGATGATAACCCTATGTGGAAGAGTTACTAATGTACCTATGATTTCCCATGGAACATCGACTGAAGAAGAATTTGAGGTCATTAAGTTTGTTGAGAACAAGGCCCCCTTTTCACTCTTTCTAGGAATGACCTAGATTAAGAAAGATCAGATCCGAAGGAAAGTAGACGAGGTAGCTACAAAACAAAAAAAACAAGAATTAAGGGACTTCATGGCTAAGAAAATAGCTCAACTAATAGAAGAACAAGAGGACACGTCAAAGAAACTAATGAGCAGAAAATTAGTTGTCGAATTTGAAAGAACAAAAGAAAGTTTAAAGAACCTGTCCATGCAGGAGAGAAAAGAACCCACCCCAGAAATAGTAAAAGAAGAGGTATTAAATTTGAACCCTTTGAAAGACCATCTGCAGTGCGAAGTTACTACACTAAGAGAAGATAATAAAAAGAATGGAAAGAGGAACCTAGTGACTCAAATCATAGGGAAGAAGGCAAGAAATCTCAGCAAGAAGAAAACAAAGTTAGAAAGACTGCAGGAAGTTCCAAAGGAGATTTCTCAGAAGGCAGGCTTGCATAACTTGAACCTTGTTGGAATCGCAGAACTGTGCAGAATGGCACTTCCCCACGACGAAGCTATATGACCGTTGGAGGTGTCCCAACCATGAGAACGACGCTCTAGAATGACTAGAAATACAATTATTTCTGGAAAGATTGCCATTGGACTGTTGAGACAACACCATAATGGATGGATTTGTATTGATTAAGGCATTTCGACCAATTGAAGGAATCTATTACGACATTGCTTATTTAATCTATCGAATGTTGCATCGGGACCACTTTTGCAACCTAAGATATTCGAGCTAACAGAGAATTGATCGTATACCACAATGTACTGTCTAGACCTCGCCATTGATTTGATTACCTTGAGTGTCCATTCTCCTACCCAAGTTATTTGATTACAAGCGTGCATGTCAGATGACCTTAGCATAGTAGAGAAATTTGTAGAAGAGATCTTAATCAACCTTATGGATTAGAAAATCATGTATTTCTGTATACGATAATCGTCGATGAGCGGATTGCAAGCATCCCCCTTGACTGGACGTCGATTTGTGCCATCTCAAACCACGACTGAGAAAAGAAGTAAGCACTGCGACGATCTAGCAAATGCGAAGAGAATCTCATTGGTTTTTCCTGACTACATCCCGCCTTTGGTTGGTGCGATTAGTTATGACAATGTCCTGCATGACTTTGAGTACACGTTGATCACTGTGTACCTCCCGAAGGAGATACGTGCAGTCAGACCGTAGCTGGGACTGATCCTAGATATCAATATCAATGATTTCAACCTTGGAGACCGATCCTTGACAGTTGTGATGATTATCTCAACATACATGCAGGGTCCAACAGTAGTACTCATCCCAATATCTCATGGCACCAACTAAGAAGGCTAGACCGTGCCCTTAGTCATACTACCTGACTACCCAGGTACTAGAGAGTATCTTCTCTAGTTATGTTCTCAGTGGAACTATAGTAGTCAACCAGTCAATTGATTTATCTATGGAGGGATTTATGATATCTAAGCCGATCCATATACAGGTGTTGTCTGATGCACTACCACTTGAAGGAGTACCAACATGGGTTACAAGGGTGGCCAACATATGTGCGCTTAGGTACCAGTTGTATTTCCTGCGTGTATGAATCCCTAACCACGGGTTTATGTATGTAACAACAAATATCTGTAGCTTTAAGATGCCAAAATATGAATCTACCCAGAAAAAAAATTTAACCCACAATTTTCTACAAAGGAAGGTGCTCTGATACCACTTGTAGTATTCCATATATAAAATATTATGAAGAACATAAATATTTTAGCTAGAAACGATAGAGAAAAAATGATATAATCAAAACAATACCAGAATAATACTAGAATAACACCGGAAAGAGAACTTTGATTACTGATAACAATGTTCACTTGCCTCTTTGAGGGGGAAACCTCCAACATATCAGAGCTCTATTACAATAATATCCAAGACAAGATTTTGCATACCCTCTACTTCTATTTATATTCTATCTATCCAAAATAACAATATAGGGGAAGATCCTTCTAGAAGCTAAAGCTTCTAATAGGTATTATTACATTTGACTTATTATTCCTTATTACTAGGCCTTATTAATATTGGCCTTTATTACATGGAATTATATTACTCTACCTACGTGAGGGGTTAGGGAGGTTAGGTCCCTAACAGTTATAGACACAAGTCTCTACAAAAATATTTATCTCTTTTTCTTGAATGATATGATGTGCTTGACCAGTACATATTTATATAACAACTTGTATATCTATATATAAAAGTCTGTACATTATGGTTTCATTGGAATATTTGTTGGGATTTTCTATTACATGCATTTAATTTCATCAGAACAATATTCCATGTATAAATAAAGAGGAGTACCACCTCTATAAAAATATGGGAGGATTTATCCTCATGATGTTATCTTAAATACCTTAAAAATTATTTTAGATCAACATTTTTGGCGACTCAACTACGGAAAAACAAAAGTCTCATTTCATAGACTAGAAATTTGAATGATTGATCTTCAAGAAATCTAATACTTTTTAAGATAAGATATTATTGGAAAACTAAAAGTTGTTTGGTCAAGTCTTGGAAAAATATCTAAAATATTGTTTTAAGATGAATTGGGTTCTTGAAAACCTTGTTCAAGGACTGTCAAATGGCCTTGAAGGTGTTGGAACACATATAAATTTATGAACTTTAGTCTTTAAATAAATTATGTTTCCATTTAAAATAAAATAACGCACGCTTGATTCTCACCGTTGCTGAAATATTCCATAAAATCAAACGATCCTAACCTCTCAGAAGTTATGGAGCCGCCTACTCGTTAAAGAGTCAAATCTCTATAGAATACGTTGAAATTTTGGGTTTTAGAGTTTCGTAGTTCAGACATTTAAACATGCCTCACTTCTAAAGTCCTGATACGCGAAAGCGTTCAAAGGATCCAAGTCACCACACATGTATACCCCTTAATCTCTGACGTGTCTTTCCGGAAATGACCTGTCAGATTTTTAAATGAATTTAATTGACCAAATGAATGAAGAAATAAATACTTAAAAAGAAACTAAAATCCAATCAGAAAATCGAATAATAGTTTCATGATTTCAGAAATCGGGTCTTCACCATCTATCGTATCAATAATATCCCGAAGCCCGAACTCTGGAAATCTATTAAGCTTTACGTCGAGTTAATTAAGGATTAAAAATGATTAACGATTAATTAATCACATCATGATTTCGCGTTTCAGGGATCCTGCCTCGTGCGACCTTCAATATCCCGAGATTTGAAACCCCAAAATATTTGAGGTTAAACATGATTATTTAAAAGGATTAAACATGTTTAAAATTAATTAATCACATCGCGATTTCACATTTCGGAAATCACATCTTGAACTATTATAGGATATCCTGAGATCTGAAATTCCAAAATTTACTTAACGATAAGTGGAATTAATTAATACATCAATGACAATTATCTCATGATTAATCTTTCGCTGAAATCATAACGCGGATAAATTCAAATTTCATCCATGCTTTTCCCGATCATAAACCACTAGACATTAATGGCATTAACTATCGATCTATGGAAATAATTTCGAATAATATATCGGAACCCCGCATAAATATTCTCCATTAAGGAAAGTAAATACAATGTCAGTGAAGGTATGTGTAAATTGATACTCTTAAGGTGAAAAATATATTGAACTTTGAACTCTATTTGTGTTTTCAAAGAACAACAAGCTTAGCAAGATAATAAGTTTGTGCATTTTCTGTGATAGGTAATACAATGTTGGGTTTAATACTATCATGGCTCAACAAAAAATGGTTAAAGGGATTGGTGAAAGTTCGATCCAGAAAATAGATGGCTTTTTCAATACTTTGCACAGAAGCATAGACACCATTAAATCCTGGACGTAAGCATTCGATATTCTATAGCATGAATTGGTCAACTGCCCAGATGATTCAGGTGACTAAGATATGGAGACCCTGGCTACCAAATACAAAATTGTTGCCCTATTAGAGCTACATAAGATAGAAACTAGGCCTAGTCTCCTTCCTTACAATGATATGATTGGCTGGGCATTGGAAAACATTGATATCCTGACCAGGAGCATCTTCAATGCACAAAAGGCCATAGTTGGGTATTTTCAGCCAGAACATTTACCGGTAATGTACAAATTGTCTCCAACACCCAATTTGATTTAGAATTCCGACTTTCTAAGGGACTTTGACAAGAAGGAATGCGCCCAATATGGAATAAAATTTCCTGACTTAATTAAGGATTGGTTCTCTCGCCCTGAGAAGTTTAGAGCCGAATCCCATGGCATATACGCAGTTTCCACACTAGATCCTCACATGATGTATGTAGAAATGATGATGTGTAGACTCTACAGGAGGGAAAACACAACCCATTTCTCGTTACCATGGGTGCCTTTTTATGCACACAGTAGCAGACGTGTATTCTTTTGATTGGGCCAAGATGTTGTTAGAAAACTTGGTTAGAGATATTATAGAATATCAATCACTAAAAGCCAAGGGGAAACCTGCCCCATTTTTCATGTCAGCTTACATCATAGACGTTGTCTGTTTTATGACACCTTTTCCTCTGATGGGCTGGAACTGGACCCCAGCTAGTGCCGAGCCCATACATGTTTATCATTTAAAACTTTATGAAGATAAAGCCAAATATTTATTCTACGAAATCTGCAACTGGGTGGTGGTGCCGATGCATACCGCTATATATGGTTGCCCACCTCCTAGGATTTTTGACAAAATAGTTGCTAATTAGGGAAAGATAGCTGACTGGTACATTAAAGATAATTTCTCCTATATTAGGGTTTTTGGTTGTTCAGTTCCTCCACATGCTCTGCCTGAATTTTTACCAGATCAATTGGTGTACCATGAAGTAGCACATCAAACTGTACATGGGGGAATTAGTAAGGAGACAAAAGTAGTACAGAAAAGGGTATGGCCCTCCTTTCCCATGCAGATTGGTATGTTTTCTCTGCTAGATTTTAGCCACCCGAAAGTAGAAGCCGCGACCCTGGAAGAAATCAAGCTGGTCAATATCGAATTCAAGAAGCACAATCCATAGAAGGTTGTAGCTAATCACATGGCTCTCTACAATTTGAAAATATATGAACATGAAGATTCTCCTCAGGACGAAATATTTCAAGGAGCAAGGTCCTATCAGGAGGTCTTGAGTCAAGTTCAAGCTCCAAATCTAGATAGATTGGTTGAGTTTTATATCTTCCAGAAGCATTGAAGAAATGGCCTTCCCAAAGCATTGTGGGGAGAAACCCCGACACCTCTGGCTGCACAAAGAATTGAGATCCCTAGCGCCGAAACAAGGATTTCCAGTGGAAAGGATGCTCAAGAACAGTTGGAAAAAACCAAGGCTTCGATTCACGTGGAAGACACTGTGTTGACAAACCCAACATGTGATCAATCTAAATCTCAGGCCGAAGCCTTTCTAAAAAAGGGAGAAGAACAAACACTATTCACACCACGCAAGTCAACTATTGACACAGTCGAGAAACAATCATCCACCGAGATCAACAACCCCATTCAATCTATCATGCCAATACAATCCAGTAGAGGGAACCCTAGCACTGAAGTGGTATTCATAGAGGATCTCACGCCTATTTCGGTAGAAGAGATGCCCACTTCCAATATCTTCTTTAGCAAGAAGAGGAAGGTTTTACTAAAAAGAGAGATACATCAGAGGGAGGGTGTGCCTGTCAAGAGGCATAGAGTACCGTATGATGGAAATTCCCAAGAAGAAGCATATTTCACTATGAACATGGTAGATTCATTAGGATGCTTTTCCACTGCAAACCAATTTTCAGTGGGCAACGTGAAGGAAAAGTTGAAACAGAAGGATTTGTTGGTGAGCCAGTTGCAGGAAAAAATAAAGACTGTAGATCAAGGATTCAGGAGTGAGATGAATAAAGGCTTTGAGAATATTAGATCCCACGATAGGAAGGAAATTCAACAACTCAAGGTCAACCTTGATGATATGTAGATAAATTCACAAGAAAGCAAGGAATTGGCAAAATAGTTGCAGGTGAAAATAAGCCTAACGGAAAAAGCAGCAGTGGATATATCATCCTTTCAAGCCCAAGATTTAGAGGTACATGAGAAGATGAGATTAGCCCAATGAATCCTTTGGACTAAAATAGAAAGCATTCAAGACTATTATCGCTTGACAGAATGCTCTTTAGATAATATTTGCATAAAAGAGAAGGAGGCCACTGCAGCTAGAGTGACATTCCAGGAGGTTTTCCTATCATCAACAAAGGAGGAAGTTGCTAGGGCTACCATATTGTCCCTCTCAGAACAAACCTGAGGAGATATAATACTTAAGAAATGGGAGGCTAACATAGTTGAAAGTAAAATTTTGTCCAAGGAGTTGAAAAGATCTTGTGAAGAAACATTCTATGCTCTTGACAAAGAGTCATTGTATGTGGTAAGAGACAATATCTCTGAGACCCTAGGACAGATTGATATGGAAAAAAATCAGTCTGATTTCAAAGCAAGTATGGAAGAAGCCTGGGCCAAAATTTTAAAATTGAAGCAGGTTGACCTTACTCTGATGAATAAATGGATAGTCAACCATAGCTTAAGACTACAGTCTCTATATTTAGAAGCTAGGAAGGTGGAAGATAAGTTTCCTCATATAGAAAGTAATTTTTATACCTTTGAGGCAAATGATACCACATAGCCGTCCATGCTAGTGGTGCAATTTGTGGGCAGATGCCTTTGGTGCATTAAGCAAGGGAAAGCTGACACGTCTGGGAGAAAATGATGCACAGGTCATATTTAGAGACCGATTGTTTTTTGAGCTGGAGTACGTGAAGAAGGAACATCTCTGCCAACAAACAAAGAAACAAAATTCGTAGATGAAGCATTTCAAATTTCACAACTTTTAATTTTTACTATTTTAGAAATAAGGAGAATTCCAAACGCTTAGGGTTGAGAACATTTTTTATAAATACACATTTTGAAGATTAAACATAGGTTGCTTCTTACCGTATTGTAACTAAGAAAATTCATCCTTTGTGAGTATTAATAGAAGTGCAGATAGGGATTCCAAATTTTGTGCAGTTTGAGATGTGTGCTCCCTTTGTATTCCATACTTTTATTTTTCTTTATGTCACTCCTTGATAAGTGAGTGGTTGCAACTTAGTACAACATCTACTGTAATCACATTTTATTAGTTATTTGATAAGCAAGTAGTTTTTCCTTTGTATTTTCTATTAGTAAGTACAAGACCTGCAAGTTACTCGGATCACTGTATCTTATGTTCTTTCAAGGGTGCATTTTACATTTTCTTCTACTGTAGAGCAAGGTAATATTTATCTGTCATTGATACTTCATTTTGTTCAACAGCTTTGTAAGTCTTCCTCCATATATCTTGATTTTATTAATTGACTCAGATGACGAAAAACAACCTCTGTCATGTTCTGTTATTAATTTAATTTGAGGATTTAATCTTATATAATCAATGGAAGAAAAATTACATTCTAAAACATTCATTAAATTCCTAATGCCTGACATTATTCTTTGAGCCTTAAGTTTAATCTCAGGAACAACGTCTTTTTGGCGTCATTGTCGAGGACGAAGAAATGAAGTTATTTTTCCCTGGGAGAACGACATGGTAAGTTTCTCTCTTTGATAGTGAACAAAGATGGAATACATTTATAAGGCTAATTTTTATTTTTCAATTAGTGACTCCAATTTAGAAAAATTGACATTCGATAGAAATAATACCAGGAAGAACCCAGACGACCAACAGATTACGCCTGTATCCGATCCTAAAAAAATATTAAAACCAATGGGATACCTCAAGCAGTCTGTTGCATCCACAAGTAAGGTTTATCAACCCAAAAATACACAATCTAATGATAAGGGTCCACTTGAAGAGTTAACTCTGCAAGAAGATTCCACCCAAATCCATTTTGGAGACACATCAACTAATAAACGTGAAACCAAAATCATAAACCTCGAGTTAGTTTTACCTGAGATAAAATCTGAGACCGATTCAACTGTCCCCTTTTCTAGTCAAGGTAAATGAACCATCTCGATACCTACTCTTATTGATATCCCACGGGTCCCCAAAATAAAGGTTCCAACGCCTCGAAGTTTCGAAGAATACATCTTACACTCTGATTCAACTCCAGTTGGTTCTCCCATTTATATATCTTGCAAATCAGAAGAACCTAACCCTTATTTTCCTTTTCCCCCCTTTTTAGATTTTCTATCTCCTGATGGTTCATTTCCAGAACCTCTTTCGATTCATCCCGAGGTAGTTAAAAGTTCCCTACAAGTTTTTGAAAATCCTCTCTACAATCTCCAAGTTTCCTTCCTTAGATTATCAATGGCTGCGATCGGAGGAGGTGGTGTTGGAGGTGGTGCTAGAGGTGGCGGAGGTGGAGGAGGACTTGGTGCTAGAGGAGGAGTTGTCACGGACCACCCCCACCTCGTAGAATTTTCACCAAAGTAGATTCTAGGTATGATCCTTTAGTCCTCCTGGTTCCCCTTTACGATTTACACAAAAACTACATCAAAAACTTGCCAAAGTTCACAAGAGAAGGAGACTTAATTGCCATAGAACACATAAATATTTTCGACCGATTCACTGATATCCTTGTCCTTGAGCACGAAGATGTTTATTCGAGGCTCCTAGTTCAAACTTTCGAAGGACATGTTATAACGTGGTTCCGAGGGCTACCGGTAGGTTCCATAAGAACTTACGATGAGTTAGAAAATGCCTTCTTGAGAAAATGGGGCGAGAGGAAAGATCACCTTTATTATTTAACCGAGTTCAAATCACTAAGAAATAAAAATTCAGAAACAGTTCTTGAATTCACTCAGAGATTTAATAAATTATATAATAAAAATCCAGCTGAGGTTAAACCTTCCCAACTTGCAGCAAAAGTGACTTTCGCATGGGCATTTGAGCCTAAATTTTCCCTACTGTTGAGGGAAAGGAGATCTTTTGATCTCACAAGAATGCAGGACGATGCTATAGAAATTGAATCGAATATGATGGCATCAGGAAAGTTAAAAGCTTAAATTTAAATGGGAAATAAAGAGACCAGATGATTCAGAGAACAAGCAGGACCCTTCAGATATGGGAGGTTTACCGAAGATAAAATGGATGACATGGCTAAAATAATAGAAGAGTTATCCAAAAAGATCTCCAGAATGGAATTAGACCAGGCTAAACCTGATCCTTTTTCTAGGAGAGACTTCAAAAGGAATCCCAATCCACAGACCCAGCAGAGGCCGGTAAAAAATGAGAATCATAAAATCAAAGCCCATTTTAAAAAAGAAAACTTTATGCAAAGTGGTGATACACAAGGATTTGAGGGGTTTGATGAGGATATAGATAACCTCAGTGATAATTATCAAGAACCTGACCTAACCAGATAGGATTACGAAAGATATTTGGACCAAGAACCCCTGTTTGGAAATGAGGAAAACATAAATAATCTGGGAGATTCTGAATATCAAGGAATCACCGAGACTATAATGGATGAACTGCAACATAAGTATAATTTAAGGCCTAGAAATAATTTTTTTACAATTGATCCACTGAAAAATATCTTGTCAAGAAACAAAATGAATGAGGTAGCTCAACCATCTGCTGAAACACAAGCTTCCAAAACAAAGACAGCTGAATCGTAAGCTGCTAAAATGAAAACAGTTGAAACACAAATGGCTAAAACCAAGACTGTCGAAACAAAAGAAACATAGACTAATAGGCTAGAAAAGAAAGAAATAGAGATCCCAACCAGAGAGGATGAAAAGATGATTGGAAGTTTCAATCTAGAAAATGAAATTAATAAAATCAAAATTCCGGTACCTCAGGTGGAACTGGCTAAAAATCTAACGTATAGAAAACAAATTGCCAAAATGATGAATTTCTCAGATACTGAAAGTCATGCATATACCATTAATTTAGAAGATGACCGTCCTACTATAATGTTTGGTCCGCATATTGAAAATACCAAAGATCTTGTCGCTCCTTTTTATATTACACTGACTATGCATGATCACCTATTACATAACTGTATGTTGGATTCTTGAGCCTTGCATAACTTAATGCCCAAAGTTATTATGGAAAAAACGGGTCTTGAAGTTACTAGACCATACTGAGATCTGTATTCTTTTGATTCAAGGAAAGTTAAATGTCTTGGTATGATTAAATATTTGGTAGTTAATATTGCACAGATTCCTTTGAAAATCATTCTCATGGATGTAGTAGTTGTTGATGTTCTTGGGAAGTATGGCATGTTTTTATCCTTGTCTTAGGGTACCAAGCTGGGAGGATCGCTTCAATTGGATATGACATATGCTACGATTTCGATTTTCGGTGGGCAGTTCACTCGTCTATACAGAGAGACAAGGTTGGCATATACTATAAGTGACCCGTAGAACCCAAATAATTAACCTGTATATGTCACAAATCAGGATTTAGAAAACTTTATATTATCAATTGATGATGGTTTTGATCAATGTATAGAATAAAGTTGTACAGAAAAAGAAAGAAAAAATGAAAAAATAGAAAAAACAAACAAAAATGTAAATAGTGTAGGAGTTTGGAAAATGTTTTTTGATAGTGCTTCGTCCTGGGAAGGAGCAGGATCCGAGGTGTTGTTCGTCACACCTAGAGATGAATTCATTATTCCTTTCTCATATCTATTGTAGTGGAATATTGATTACACAAATAATGTATGCGAGTATGAAGCTCTGGTCTTAGGATTAGAAGCTGCCAGGAAATTAGAAAATGAAAATCTAATAGTTTACAGTGATGCATAGATGATTGTAAGACAAATTAGGAAACAATATCAAGATAAAAACCAAAGGTTAAAGTTGTAAAGAAACCATGCCTTGGATGTGATAGAAAACTTTTTCTCATCGTTTAATATCCATCATATCTCTAGGATAGAGAATCAACAAGCTGATTCTCTAGCGAAAGTGACTACCACTTTTTCGCCTCACACTGTTTTAAAGTTAAAGTACCACATAAAAATGAGGAACAAGCCTTCAATACCGAATAATGTACATCACTAGTAGGTCTTTAAAGACGATGAGAATATAAAAAATTTTCTAGAAATGGTCGATGAATTTTCCAACACACACATTGACCAGGAAAATCAGAATGACCCTACTTGGATCATGCAGGAAGGTGAAGATCCTTGGGAGTTCCAAGATAAGATTGCTAATCACCACATGTTGGTGCTGAAAAAAATATCAGATCCCTAAAGGTATGATTCCTTTGGAAATATTATTCGATCATGACAATATTCCCCTAAAGTCTACTTTGCAGCCTCAGCCTGAAGAGTTTGAAGATTGTAATATAGGCACCAAGGAGACTCCTAAGCTAGTAAAGTTATCTAAATACCTTCCGCTTGAAATAAAAAGAAAATATGTCGAGTTACTCAAGCAATACAAAGATTTCTTGGCCTGATCTTATGAGGAATTGAGAACTTATGATACCACTATAATCGAACATAAAATCCCTTTAAAGCAGGGTGCCAAACCTTTCAGGAAGAAGCTCAGACAAATAAATCCTATACTGTTGCCTGTAATAGAAAGGGAGGTAAAGAAGATTTTGGATTCAAAGATCATTGTTCCACTTAGGTATTCTGAGTGGGTAGCGAATTTAGTTCCAGTCAGGAAGAAAAATGGTGAAATCAGACTTTGCGTGGATTTGAGGAACTTAAATAGATCATCCGTTAAAGATAATTATCCACTACCTAAAATGGATCATGTTTTGGAAAAAGTGGTCGGGGCTAATAGAATGTCTATGATTGATGGATTTTCAGGTTACAATCAAATTTCAGTGCACGAAGACGATAAAGAAAAAACCGCGTTCACCACCCCATGGGGTACTTTCATGTATGATAAAATTCCATTCAGTCTGATGAATGCAGGAGCCACTTTCCAATGAGAAATGGACATCACATTTGTCGGTGAGTGAGATAATTTTGTCATCATTTATCTTGATGATTTAACCATGTTCTCTGAATCTGATATAGATCACTTGCTACACCTCAAACAAACGTTCGAGAAATGTAGAAAATTCAGTTTGTCTCTGAATCCCAAGAAATCCCATTTTGCAATGCAGGAAGATAAAATATTGGGCCATATAGTATCTAGATATGGAATCAAAATCGACCTGAAGAGGGTTGAATCTATAGATACTATTAATATTCCTAGGAACAGAAAGGAGATTCAGTCTTTTTTAGGAAAAATAATTTTTTTGAGAAGATTCATTCCAAATTTCGTTGAAAATGTTAAATTGATTAAAGATATGATAAAAGAGGACAACGATGTCAAATGGACAACCGAGGCAAAAGCATATTTCAAACTCATCAAGAAAACGATAGGAGAATCACCGATGCTAGCCAGCCCAGATTATACGAAAGAGTTCTTGATTTTGTAATTTTCCTATGAACATACTATTGTGACCGTTCTCTTACAGAAGAATGATGAAGGTTTTGAGCAGCCAATATATTTTTTCAGTAAAAGTATTAGAGATGTAGAGTTTAGATATGATATATTGGAAAAACAGGAATACACAATGGTGAAATCCCTCAAAGATTTAAGAACTTATGTTCTTCATTCCAAGGTGATCACCTATGTACCTACCAATGCAGTCAAGGATATATTGGTTCAGCCTAACAACAACGGGAAAAGAGGTCGATGGTTAGCCAAAATTCAAGAATTCAACCTTGAGGTAAAACTGACCAAAGTCAACAAGGGTCAGGGTTTGGCTAAGCTATTAGCCGAATCAAATTTTAGAGCACTCGAAATAAATCATCTGAAAGCTCACGAAGAACTTCCAGATATATGAGAGTTTGATGTGGAGACTCCTGAAACTCAGATTCAAGAAAAAATCTCTTCCTCGGCTTGGTATAGAGACATAGTTTCCTATCTCTTGACTCTTCAATGCTCTAGTGATATGACTCCTTCCAAGGAGAGGACACCAAAACTGCACGTGGTAAAAGACTGTATTATTGATAATCAATTGTATTGGAAGGATCCCTTGGGTTTTTTGCTAAGATGTCTAATAGAGGATGAAACAAAGAATGTTATAAATGAGTTTCATGAAGGGGTGTGCAGAGGACACCATGCCTAGAGGGCGACTGCCTATAAAATCATGAGAGATGGATATTATTGGCCGAAGTTATTCACAGACGTGAATACTAAATTCAGAGCTTGTAACCCCTGTCAACTATTCTCAGGAAAGTAAAATATTCCCTCACTACCCTTGATTCCGGTCAAAACATAAGCTTAGTTTCAACAATGGGGTCTCGATTTCATTGGATAAATCCATTCGCCTTCAAGGAGACAACATAAGTGGATTTTGACCACTATTGACTAATTCACTAAATGGGTAGAGGCCATTCTTGTTAGCTACGGAAGTCACTCCTGGATTACAGCAGAAGTAGATCCTGACACCCATCAGTTTAATGTCACGTTTTGTTTAATGGGGTGATCGATTGGAAGCCAACTCAAGATGGTGTGGTTCTAACTCCGAAACTAGGCCAAAAATGCATGGGCAGGTGAGGTCTTGCATGAACTTCAGACAGTGAGGTGTAGTAAGGGTGAGTAGGGGGAAGAATTATATCAGAGAGATGCGAAGGCCTGTAGTAAACCTCGGGTTTCTAACAGACTGTAGAAGAAGGCATCCAAACACAAGATCTTCTTGCGCTCAAACATACAAAAACCAAGAATGCAATAATGCATAAATAAATCCTTTATCATGACATAATTGCAATGATCCGCACAAATCATTTGTTCATGAACTCTCTTAGCATGAGACAAAAATTAGATGAAGTAAGAAAGACTGTCTGTCATAAAGCAAGAAATCTCATATACAGATGCATAACCAGAGAACTAGAGTCTGTGCTAAAACCTTACAATCAGGAACTCTGCTCTACCATAGATCCTTTGAAAAACATCAAAACTAAACATATATACTCCCAAACATTTGCCCAACAGAGGCCTACTAGACTTCCGGGATAAGGAGTCTTCTCAATCAAATCTAGTCTGCACTCTTCTGTCAGACGCCACCTTATTTCGGCATGGCTCGCACCAGGGGGTAGCTGAACCTTTAAATGTTGAATTAGCGTGTGTAGGCTTCCCTAGTGAGTTGAGAACTTGGCGTGGTTTCCATGGAAAAAATCAGTACAGAAGACCACCTCGGGTGGATCCTCAGCTGGGACATCCATACTTTGCAATAAATGAACAAGGTGAGGCTTCAACCACCCTCTCTCTTCTTCATTCATCTCCAGCAGGTATTGGGATTTAGCTCACGTCGAAACGACATCTGGAGAGTCACAATGCCTCCCTTCTGAGATTCAACTAGGCGCTTCTGGCCCCTTTTGTGTACAACCCTTTCATCTTTCTCGAGCGACCACGAGCCATGATCCTGTGCCCATCTTCCATAGTGCTTTAGGAATTTCATTGTTCGTGGATGAGATAGAGCAGGTCCCCTCCCTTAAAAATCACAATGGGTGAAATGTCGGGAAGGTCTAACGGTCACCACGCGTCCCTTTAGGATGAACAACTGAGACTTTCCACGGAGCTTTGGGACCCAAGTAGAGAAACGATAAACACAAGCACCCCTCCTCCAGAGCTATTCCTTTACGACCAGATTCTAAAACCACGGACCATGATACTGTGCCCATCTTCCATAGTGCTTTCGGCATTTCGAGGTTCACGGATGAGATAGAGCAGGTCCCCTCCCTTAAAAATTGCAATGGGTGAAATGCTGGGAAGGTCTAATGGTCACCACGCGTCCCTTTAGGA
Organism: Picea engelmannii; assembly: GCA_009831015.1. NCBI lineage: Eukaryota > Viridiplantae > Streptophyta > Pinopsida > Pinales > Pinaceae > Picea > Picea engelmannii. Next base: position 15,095 of record ML858206.1, read on the forward strand.
TGAACGACTGAGACTTTACTCGGAGATTTGGGACCCAAGTAGCCAAATGATAAACACAAGCACCCCTCCACCAGAGCTATTCCTTTACGACCAGATGCTAAAACCACGGGCCCCATCCTGGGCACTATTGGCATTTCGGGGTTCGGGGTTTCGAAAGGTGAAGTGACGAGGAGCGTCTACCCCCCAACTTCCTGAATGCCGACATGGCACGGATGCGTGCCGCGTGTCCTTATGATGAACGACCGAGGTAGCACTTTCCACTTAACAGGGGGTTGCGCTCATTCTTAGGCTCGCTTGATGTGACCTGGCGCTAGGACTGTGGGCCAGGCTTTGAAGGGTGCTTATCGGTATTTCGGGGTTCGGGGTTTTGAAAGGTGAAGAGACAAGGAATTTTACCCCTCAAACTCCTGAATGTCGATATGCCGATGTGACTAGATCCTACGCCACGCGTCACTGGATCGAACGACCTAGATTCAGCCTTGAAATATAGGAGCTTTCTCTGGTGCTATATGTCGGGTAACTTGGTAGCCCCAAGATCCCGATGAATGTTGATCTGCTTCGTGGATAGATATCGACTACCAACAACAAAACCTTGCCCACTCGCTTGACTCTTAACCTGAAAGGAGATCCTTCCACTACTGCACTTAGGTGTTTCCCATTCATTCTATGGACCTGGGTGCTTTTGTGCCTAAGAAAAAAAAATCACTAACATTAGGCTCCATGGGGGATAGAGTCATCCATGTGATTCTCTAAGAACTCATTCTGTAGCTTTAGTGCCTTGCTATTGGGCTATGGAGTCACTTATTAAGCCGAAAACACGCAAAAAGAAAATAAACAAAGAACTAAAGGACAACATTTACAAATAAGGGAGTCATCTGAGGCTCAAATAAAACATTTCTTTAGAAAATGCCCATTCACTGGGCTGCTGGAAACCTCCTCACCCTCCAAATCTTGCAACCCATATGTGTTGTTGGAGAAAATCTCAGAGATCTTGAAGGGGCCAATCTAGAGGGCGTCAAACTTGTTGTGTTTTCCTTTATCCTACCTAGGGGCGTCCCACTTAAGTACCAAGTCCCTGATCTTGAACTCTTTCTTCTTGACCTTCCTGTCGAAAGCCTGCTTGATATTTTCTTGGTGACTATGAGCTATGGTCCTCACCTTCTCTCTGATTTGTTGCACTTCTACTATCTAATGAATCCTCCTGATCATATGATCTATTTCTCCCTCATAGTCTTGAAAGAATTTCACCACAGGTAAGGCGATCTGAGTAGGAAAAACTGCCTCTGCTCCGTAGACTAGCTGAAAAGGCAAAGTGCCCAGAGATTTCTTCGTTGTCACACGATCAGCCCACAGAGAAAACTTCAACTTTGAATCCCAGGCCCTTTTGTTGTCTTCCAACAGTCTTTTGATGATCCTTATTAGGCTTTTGTTGGAAGATTCTACTAAACCATTGCCCTGGGGATAGTAGGGGGTGGAGTGAATTAGTGAGATTTGGAACTGCTCACAGAACTTAATTAGAGGCTCAGACTTGAAAGAAGCAGCATTATTAGGGACGATCCCGCTGGGACAACCAAATCTAGCTATGATATCCTCTAGGAAGCCGATAATTACTTTGTGTGATATGCTTCTGGTGGGGACAGCTTCTATCCACTTGGTGAAATAATCTGTTGCATTCAGGATCCATCTGTGCTGACCACTTGAGGGAGGATGAATTTCTCCAATGAAGTCCAACCCCCATTGCTGAAAAGGTACTGAAGACACTATAGGATTCAATGGAAGCGGTTTGAGCTGTTGCTTTCCTGAGAACCTTTGGCACCTGATGCAAGCTCTGATTTCTTGACAGACATCCGGGAATAAAGTGGGCCAGTAATACCCAGCTCAGAGTATCTTGTGAGTTGTGGTCTTCCAAAAATGATGACCTCCACAAAGGCCGCTGTGAAAATCAAACATAACTCTCTGGGCCTCTTGCGGGTCTAGGCATCTCAAAAATACTCCTAGAGGGTCTTTCCAGTACAATATTTGGTCAATGAGGCAATATCTGACCTCCTTGAGATTTAAAGCTCTCGCTTTGCTTTTACCTATTCCATCGGGGGGCTTTAACTCCTGTAGGAAGTATAGAATGTCACAATACCAGGCGCAGTCTGCCAGTGACAAGCCATCTTGAGAGCATTGGCTGGGTAGCTTAGCTTGTTGAGTTCCTGAGTGAGTGTTGATGAAACTAACTCCCAAGGCTTCGTAGTTGGATTCAGCTAGTAACTTGGGTAAACCTTGCCCCTTAACCAACTTGGTGGGTTTTATCTCTAAGTCAAATTCTAGGATTTTAGTGATCCATCTGCCTCTTCTCCCATCTACATCAGGCTGCACAAGGATGTCCTTCACATAAGCTGAAGGGACATATGCAGTTACCTTTGAATGCAAGACGTAAACTCTGAAAGATTTGAGAGCTTTCACTAAGGCATAGGTCTGTTTCTCTATGATTTCATACTTTCTTTTTGTGTCTCTTAATGCCCTGCTAAAGAAGGCAATGGGCTGCTCTCACCCTTCCCCATTTTTCTGCAATAACATCGCTGCTACCATATTGAAAGAAGCAAAAAGAAAAAATAGGAACGACTTGGAATAATCTGGACCAATCAGCATAGGTGCCTCGGTTAGTGCCCTTTTTATTTGGTCAAAAGATGCCCTGGGCTCAGTGGTCCATTTCACTTCATTTCCCTTCCTGAGCATGACCGTGATATGCTTCACTAGCTTGGAAAAATTTGAGACAAACCTCCTTAAAAAATTAATCTTTCCCAAAAAGGCCTGAACCTCTTTCTTAGATCTGGGAAGTGACAGGGTATGAATCGCTTCTACCCTAATAGGATCAATATTCACTACCTCTGCTGATACTATATGGAATAATAACTTCCCCTCCCTCATAGAAAACAGGGACTTCTTGGGATTTAGGGAAATACCAAATCTTTGGCATTTCAAGAAAACTCTCCTTAAGTGGCAGCGGTGCTCTTTATCAGAGCTGGAGAAGACCGTGATGTCATCTAGCTAGATCACTACAAACTGGTCTTTTTCTCCAATGAAGGCTATATCCATGGCTCGCTGAAATGTTTCTCCTGCATTCATTATCCCAAATGACATTTTTTTATACATGAATGTGCCCCAAGGAGTGGTGAAGGCTGTCTTCTCTCTTTCCTCAGGCATGACCGATATCTGATTATAGCCATAAAAACTGTCGATCATGGAAATCCTAGATGCACCGGTTACCCTTTGCAATATGTGCTCCATGTTGAGCAGGGGATAATTTTCTTTCTTTGAGCTCCTGTTCAGGTTCCTGAAGTTGACACAAAGCCTGATTTCTCCGCTTTTCTTTCTTACGGGAACCAAATTGGCTACCCATTCTGAATATCTCAAGGGGACAATGATCTGGGCCTCTAACAACTTCTTCACTTCTTTCTCCATGACAGGAAACAACATGGGATTTATCTGTCTTAGCTTCTGCCTGAATGGATTAGCCTCTTCCTTTAGTGGGATCTTGGGTTCAATGACGAATGTATCATACATTTGAGGTCTTCGTAGGTCCATGCGAACACGTCAGAAAATTCTTTCAGCAACTCAGTATATTCGGCTCTCTGCTCTATGGTTAAAATACTTGACAACATGTCAAACTTGGGCTCCTCCGGTGTGCTGATGTTGCAATCAGTTGTATCAACATCTTCATCCAAAACTCTACCCTTTACTGCCACATCGTTCCCATCGAACAATCTTTCCAACGGGACTAGTCCCCTCAGAATGTGATTGCTAGGTAGCTGAATAATCTGGTGGTTAGCAATTTTATTTAAAAACACCTCGGGGTGAGGGTCACCTTCTGTGTCAGGATCCTAATCGATGTGCAACGCAGAAAATTCATCAACAGATCGGAGAAATCTTTCAATTTCCCGATCATCTTCGAATACCTTCCAATGCTTGACATTATCTGGTACGGAGGGCCTATATTTTATTTCATTAGAGTTGACTATGGACGGTAGAGAAACTTTGAGCAAGCTAGATGAGACAGCTAAAGAATCGGCCATAGAATTATCTTCCCTTGGAGTAAAAGAGATATTGAAAGTTGTGAAGAAATTGTCAATTAGGTCCCATGCTTCATTCCTGTAATTTTTGAGTCGAGGGTGCTTGGCCTGATAAGTGCTTCTGATCTGTTGGACCACCAACTCTGCATCTCTGAACACTGCTATCTCCTGAATTCCCATTTCCCTTGCATCTCTTAATCCTAGAACAAGGGATTCATACTCTGCCACATTGTTCGTGGTTTCAAATTCTAATTTGTATGACAGAGATACGGTTTCCTTGGCAGGGGACACAAAAAACACCCCAGCGCAAGCGCCTTCCCTGGAACAGGATCCATCAAAAAACATTTTCCAAATGGGGGTGATGGAAGGAGGAAGTTCACGAGGAGAAGTGGGTTGCTTTTTGAGTTCAAGAGGAGGTTCGGGAGCATGAATGAGTTGCAGTAAACTGGAACCTAAATCAGTGTCCAAGGAGAAAATGGGATGATTGGTAGGATTGGCTTCATCACTGATTATATAGGCCAATTGGGCTTCCCTATATAGCTTCCTATGTTCTCCTCCAAACACTGGTATAATAGCATATGTGAGTTCCACCTGCAAGGTTCCCCCCAGTCTTTTTATCTAAGATCTTGACAACAACATACCGAACTTAGGGGGGACATCAGCCACTACAATATCCATGACCACACTTTTCATGGGCAACTGAAACAAGGTCACGACCAGGTCTTTGATAACCCCGAGACATTGAACTTTATTGGAGTCAAAGGAATAGAGGTCATGATAGGCTCGGGTGACTTCTAGCCCTAACTCCTCCATGATAGTTTTGGGCATGAGGTTGTGAGAAGCCACCGAATCCATCAAACAGTTGTGCAGTACCTTGTCATGTATGTTCAGGGAAGTGTAGAAGGGAGGGGATGAGTCATTCCTATATTCTACCATAGGACCTAGAATAAATGCAGGATTTTCATCTTGCAAATTGATGGTATCTGTGGAAAGGCATGAGGCCTCGAACTGTAAAATCTCAGAGAAGCATTTTTTGAACCCTTCATGCTTAATCAATTCGGTTAGGGGTACAGGGATTCTGATTTTTTGAATTTCGTGCTTGAAATTAAAAGAAGACGAGGGCTATGGGATTTCTCTTATTTCGGGAACATGGTTCTGAACCATGGGAGAGGGGGATTGGGTCTTCTTACCTCTGTGATTGTCTGTTACTCCATCAACAATCTTCTCTGTTCTAGTGGACTGTTCAGGGGCATCAGGTGTTACCGTATTTTTCTTTTACCTCAAATCATATTTGCCTTGGTTGCCACTAGCCTTGTCTCCCTTGCTCAGTTCATTTAGCTGACTGTCCATGAGAGACTCCTTGTATTCTGATTGAGTGAGATGAGGAAAAGGAGGAGTGTCTCCGAAGCAATGGATTTAAGGATCAAGCTCGTCTGTTTCTCCTTCTTCCCCCTCGACCACAAAATTGTTTTGAAAAGGGGCTTGAATCTTCTGGTCTTCTCTGTCTCTTCCCTTCTCTCTTTGCACATTCGTGGGAGTAAAATTGTTTGGCCTCCTGAAACCTCCCTTGTTTTCGGCATTCAGAGGGCCCTTGTATGCTTGCCTCCCCTCGACTTTCATTCTCTCCATATCTGCAGACAGAGACTTCACCATCTTGGTCAGTTCATCCACTTGAGGGTGGGGCACCAATGATCCGGAAGTTGAGGTTTCTGACCTTCCCTTTATTCTATCTGCATCAGCCTTGTTCCTCAATTTGTCAGCTGCTAACACATTGGATTCCACCTCTATGGCCACATCTTGCATTTGAGCTAAGGAGGTGGCTCTTCTTTCTCTCAATAGCAGACAAAAATCAGGGCCAAACGCACTAGCATAAGAAATCTTGGCCGAGGCTTCTAAAGGCTTTATTTTGGCAGGAATTTTATTATACATCTTATTAAATCTCTTGGAGAAGTCACATATAGATTATCCTTCCATTTTCTTCAAAGACCCGAACTCTTTCATGTAATACATGAAATCCTTTCTATCACCCCACTGCCTCAGGAAAACACCATCCAGGGCCTCGATCCCAGCAATAGATCCCGGGGCCAATCCTCTGAACCATTTCCTCACCTTGTTGTCCAGGCTCTGGACAAAGACTCTCATCCAGACATCTTCATTTTCAATGTTGAGGTTGTCTGTGTAACTGTAGAAAGCAGCCAGGTGCTCTTCCGCAGTTACATCTCCTTCTCCGGTGAACTTGGGCATGTACTTCAAGTAATCTCCAGTAGGGAGAGGATTCATAGGATGGGGTAGAACTAAAGGAGCATATCTGGCAGCGACTATGGCATCCATTCTATTCAGAGGAGGATTAGCACCAGCCATAGGACTATTAGGTGGAGGAGAACTCGGAGGAGAAGGAGTTCACGAAGGGGCTACTGGGAATGAGTCCCAAAGTGGGGTGGGAAACAAGAGGGGATTTAAGGATAAGGCTAACAAGATCAAGTCAACAAGTGCTCCTCTTCGTGCAGGAGTGGGGAAATATTTTGTAGTCTTAGGTCTATGCCAGGGTGTAGCTTCAAAGGAGAGGGGAGTGACAAGGATTTATCCCTCCAATCCCAGACCAGGAGGGGAAAGCTCAGCAGGAACGCTCCCGAAATTTAGGAAATGGGAAACCTCCGAAGGAGGTCTATAAAGAAACTGAGGAGGAGAGAATGGAGTTCTCACAGAAGGAGATGGTAGATTACCTTCTTCAGTGGTGGAAGCTTCTTCTTCAGGGGCCTTTCCATTTCGGAGGACCACCTCTGGGTCAGTTTCAGGTGTAGCTAGAGGTAGCTATGGATGAGCCCACATGTGTCTACCTCTGTAAGCCACAATTAAAAGAGAAGGCTCTCCCCAGAAGAGTCTTCACAATGGAGTCGCCAGGTGCACAGTAGAAATCTTCAAAGGCTCTGATGCCTGATACACCCTCAGGATAAGAGGCTCAATGTCATTAAATCCCGGGAAAAAATTTCAACTTCGTCCTTGGCAACGACACCAGAAATGTTAGCGACGGAAGTCACTCCTGGATTGCAGTAGGAGCAGAGCCCAACGCCCATCAGTTTAATGTCACGTTTTGTTTAATGGGGTGATCGATTGGAAGCCAACTTAAGACGGTGTGGTTCTAACTCTGAAACTAGGCCAAGAATGCATGGGCAGTTGAGGTCTTGCATGAAATTTAGACAGTGAGGTGTAGTAAGGGTGAGTAGGGGGAAGACTTATATCAGAGAGATGCGAAGGCTTGTAGTAAACCTTGGGTTTCTAATAGACTAAAGAAGAAGGCATCCAAACACAAGATCTTCTTGCGCTCAAACATACAAAACCAGAGAATACAATAATGCATAAATAAATCCTTTATCATGACATAATTGCAATGATCCGCACGAATCATTCGTTCATGAACTCTCTTAGCATGAGACAAAAATTAGATGAAGTAAGAAAGACTGTCTGTCATAAAGAAAGAAATATCATATACAGATGCATAACCAGAGAACTAGAGTCTGTGCTAAAACCTTACAATCGGGAGCTCTGCTCTACCATTGATCCTTTGAAAAACATCAAAACTAAACATATATACTCCCAAACATTTTCCCAACAGAGGCCTACTAGAATTCCGGGATGAGGAGTCTTCTCAATCAAATTTGGTCTGCACTCTTCTGTCGGAGACCACCTTAATTCGGCATGGCTCACGCCAGGGGGTAGCTGAACCTTTAAATGCTGAATTAGCGTGTGCAAGCTTCCCTGGTGAGTCAATAACTTGGCGTGGTCTCCATGGAAAAAATCAGTATAGAAGACCGCCTCGGGTGGACTCTCAGCCGGGACATCCATACTTTGCAATAAATGAACGAGGTGAGGCTTCAACTACCCTCTCTCTTCTTCATTCATCTCCAACAGGTATTGGGATTTAGCTCATGTTTAAACGACATCTGGAGAGTCACAATGCCTCCCTTCTGAGATTCGGCTCGGTGCTTTTGGCCCCTTTTGTGTACAACCCTTTCTGCTTTCTTGAGCGACCACAGGCCGTGACCCTGTGCCCATCTTCCAAAGTGCTTTCGGCATTTCGGGGTTCGCGGATGAGATAGAGCAGGTCCCATCCCTTCAAAATCGCAATGGGCGAAATGCCGGGAAGGTCTAATGGTCGCCATGCATCCCTTTAGGATAAACGACTGAGACTTTCCTCGGAGCTTTGGGACCCGAGTATCCAAATGATAAACACAAGCACCCCTCCTCTAGACCTGTTCCTTTACGACCAGATGCTAAAACCACGGGCCCGGTCCTAGGCGCTATCAGCATTTCGGGGTTCAGGGTTTCAAAAGGTGAAGTGATGAGAAGCGTCTACCCCCCAACTTCCCGAATGTCGACATGGCATGGATGCGTGCCACGTGTCCTTAAGATGAATGACCGAGGTAGCACTTTCCGCTTAACAGGGGGCTACGCTCATTCTCAGGCTCACTTGATGTGACCTGGCGCTAGGATCATGGGCTAGGCTTTGAAGGGTGCTTATCGACATTTCGGGGTTCAGGGTTTCGAAAGGTGAAGAGACAAGGAATTTTACCCCTCGAAATCTTGAATGCCGATATGCCGATGTGATTGGATCCTGCTCCACGCGTCACTAGATCGGACAACCTAGATTCAGCCTTGAAATATAGGAGCTTTCTCTGGTGCTATATGTCGGGTAACTTGGTATCCCCAAGATCCCAATGACCGTTGATCTGCTTCGTGGATGGATCTCGGCTGCCGACAACAAAACCTTGCCCAATCGCTTGACTCGTAACCCAAAAGGAGATCCTTCCACTGCTGCGCTTGGGTGTTTCCCATTCATTCTGCAGACCTGGGTGATTTTGTGCCTAAGACAAAAATAATCGCTAACAATTCCAACACAAAATGCTATGGACACAGTAGTGATCAATGTTTTAGAAGAGAACATATTATCGAGATTTGGATGTCCTCATAAGATAGTTATGGATAATGCCCAAGATTTCAAATCCATGGCTATGGTAAGTTTTTGTGAAAATTAGAATATTGTTCTAGGACATTCCACGACCTACTATCCCCAGGCAATGGGCTAGCCGAATCATCGAATAAGATTCTTATCCCCATAATTAAAAAAGTGTTGACTAAAAATAAGAAAGCCTGGCATGTTCATTTGAAATATGCTTTGTGGGAAAATAGAATCAACACTAAGAAATCAATCAGAATATCCCCTTTCCAAATCGTGTACGGTACCGATGTGGTCCTCCCTACAAATCTTTCTCTTCCCATAATGAAACTCTAGAAAAACTCGAAGGAGGAACCTAACGATGTTACCAGAAGGATAAACCAGTTGATTGAAGTACAACAAAATAGAGTTGAAGTGGACGAGAAACTTCAGAAATATCAAGACAAAATGAAATCCATGTTCGATAAAAAAGCTAAAGATAGAGAGTTCCTCCTTGGTGACCTAGTGTTGAAATGGGATGCTAGAAAGGAAGACATTGTAAAGCACATAAATTTTGATCACATCTGGTTCAGACCTTTCAAGATCGTTGATTCAGAGGAAAATAATTCATTTCTATTAGAAAACCTTGATGGGAAAATCTTTAATGTCCCTATCAACGGGCGCTTCTTGAAACACTTCATTTAGTAATCAAATTCCAAACTCTCATTGCTTATACCAGTTTGATTTTCTTATTTTGTTTGCAATTCTTCGTTTCTTCGGTATGTTTTTTCTTTCAGTGTAAATAAAACCAGGTTTGTTTATTTCATATAAACAAAAATATTAAAATAGGTAACGCATAGAGTTATGGTCTACAAAAGTTCCTGACATTTCTCACATTTATTTTCAGGTAGGATACTTGCTGATAGTCGAGAGATAGGATATATCAGAAATCAATACTCAGTTTTTAGAACATGGGTTTTCTCTCGAAACAGGTGACAAATAAATGGTTTACTTGGTTGAAAATATAAATAAAATATGAGGTATGAGCTTCTACCCTACTAAATCATGTTAAATTTTCAAGGGGTTATCATTGAATATGAAAGAAGTCTCATCTGTATAGATATTGTCAGCTAATCTACAACCAGAGGAATATAAAATTACGATTAATTCTCAAGAGTTTTCTCTAAATAAAATAAAACTAAAATTAAAAAATGAAATAAAATTCATAATAAGAAAATGAGAAATAAAAAGACCTTAAAGAAAATTTTTGGAACCGATAAACAAGCTTGCATGGGAATGAACATGTTTGCAACAGAACATCTGAATCCTCATTGTGTTTTTTCCTGCTTATCCTCGAATTGTATTGTCCCGTGATTCTAAATACCTTTCCATGGTCTTCATAAAAGAAAAAAGGCTTCACCTTAACTCTGAAAACCCAGAAACATGTCCTCAAAATAATGTTAGGCGAAAACTTATACGCCCCTCTCGATTTAACTCAAAGAAAGTATGTCTAAGCTAATCCTAACTACTTTATCCCTTCTAGCAGATCTAAAATGATTATTTTTGCTCAAGGAAAATCCCTAGAAAATAAAAGCTCCCCGTGAGAAATTTCCTGTAGGCAAAGGTTTTTTGAAGGATGGAAGAGGATTAGCCTAGAGTAATCAAAGTGAGTTGATAGACCTCTATTGCTAAATTATAAACATATATCGTCCTTGGTATATTACATACAAATTGATTGCCCCCACTTCATGTTTTAAAATATAAGACATATGGTGAAAGGAAATTCATAAAATGATTGCCCCCATCTAGTTCGAAAAGAGATATGATGAAAATAAATTAATTACATGATTGGCCTCATCTCAACATTTAAATGGAAATGACTAGTTGAATTGGTGAAAGGAAATTCAATGAGGGAATTGATAACTTCACGGGGGTACTGAACAGGCTCGTTGGTAGTGAAACAATGTCTATGATATCTGCAAGGCTGCTATACATGCATTATAATGTACTCTGGTAGATAGTTCCCTTTTCGACAAGATTTACATCCTAAGCCTATGCAAGATTCCCTAACTAAATCATTAAAATTATTTTTCCTTGATGCGAACAAAATCAAACAGATTCTGATAGATCAATTAATTTTGTTTCGATTATCTTAAGCAAATCCGAATACAGTTTTAAGAAAGAGGAATTTCAAATAGCCTAACTAAAGGTCATGATTTGATGTGTTTTGAAAGTTTTCTAAGTTTCGATTGAAATTATTTTTCTCAGTATGATCTTTTCTCAAATGTGTTTCACAAAAATGCAATAATGACTCCATTTACCCAATAAAGGAACTTGGTCTATTTTTCTT
>ML858208.1:15402-26435 GCA_009831015.1 Picea engelmannii
GCAAGGGGTACTGCAACATCTATGGGACCCAATGGTTGGAATCCCAACCCCACCTGAAAGGGGTTGTGGCCAGTTGAGCTATGTAGGGCTCGGTTGTAGATATGCTAAACATAGGGGAGATTCTCATCCCATGTGCGAGGGTGATTGGAATTATACATGCGTATGATATGCACGATCATTCGATTTAGACCTCGGTTTGGCCATCTGTCTACGGGTGGAAGGTCGTGGATTTGGTGAGCTTCGTGTCTATCATTGACCAGAGGCTTGAACAAAATGTGCTGAGAAATCGACTGTCCTTATCTAAGACAATGGTTTTTGGGATTCCAAAATGTACCTAGACTCGTTAAAAGAAGAGCTTGGCAGTGGCCTCTGATGTGATGCCCTTCTTGCAGGCAGCCAAAATCGCCATCTTAGAAAATTGATCCACAACCACAAAAACAGTCATTGCCTCGCTTGGTGGATGGGAGGCCTGAAATGTAGTCCATTGAGATGGATTCCCATGGCCTATCAGGAGTAGGAAGAGGGGTGCACAGTCCCTATTTCTTAGTGGTCGGTTTGGCAATCACATAGGCAGTGCAGGACTTGATGTACTTGTTGACCTTCTGTCGATGTTTCGGCCAGTAGAAATGTTTTTGCAGCATTCCCACCGTCTTTTTGACGCCGAAGTGTCTTGCCACCCGATTGTAGTGGGATTCCTAGTTCAACTTCGCTCGTTCGCTTGATGGAACATAGATATCGACCAGATGACACAACATCACGTTCTCAATATGGAAATTAGCGACAACTGCATTTGCGCCCAACATTTGGTAGGTGGTGGCGTAGTCAGGGTCTGTCTCATAGAGTTGGGGGCATCCAGAGGTTTCATGTCCGCAATATTCTAGCACTGTGGTGAGTGACGTGACTGACGGTCTGTTGATGCAATCAACAATGCGGTTGGTGCTTCCCATTTTATACTTGATACCGAGGTGGAATTGTTGCAAGTACGTGGACCACTTCTGATGGCCATCATTCTACAATTTTCCATGTGTCTGCATGAATTGGAGTGGCTTATGATCAATGTGGATGATTGTCTCCTTCCCAAGAATGTAATGTCTCCACTGGCGACATGCTTGCACAATGGAGTACATTTATTTGTTGTAAGTAGGGTACTTATGAACAACATATGATAGTGTCTCACATGATAGGCCACATGGTGGTCGTGATGAGTGAGAATGACGCCTACAACATAGTTTGTAGCATATGTATTGATCTCAAAGGGTTGTTGCAGGTCTGGTAGTGAAAATACTGGGGCTAAGCATAAGCGCTACTTCAAATCATTGAACGCTTGTTGTTGGGACCGACCCCACACAAATTTCTCTTTACCACCACCCCTGGTTACTTGGTTGAGGGCCCATGCAATATGGGAGAATCCCAACACAAACACACAGTATAAATTGGAAAGGCCCAAGAAGCTTCGAAGCTTAGTGAGTGTAGTTGGGGCTGGACAGTCATAGATGACTTGGATTTTGGTTGGATCCACATGTACGCCATGTTGATCAATGATGTAGCCTAGGTAATGAACCATGTCCATGCCAAAGGATAATTTTTCCAAGTTGGCTTAGAGATTGTGCTTCTGCAGGTTGTGCAAACCTACTGAATATGATGCAAGTGTTCTACCCAAATCTTGTTGTAAATGAGAATGTCATCCATATACACCACTACAAAAGTATTGGTGAATGGTCATAGGATATCGTCCATCATCCTCATGAAAGTGGCTAGAGTATTTTTCAAACCAAAGGGCATGACCAACCATTCAAAAAGACCTTACTTTGACTTGAAGGTGGTCTTCTATACATCTGTCTGTTCAATCAGGACCTAGTGGTAGCCAGACTTTAGATCAATCTTACAGAAGTATTTGGTCCCCATGAGATGATCAAAGAGGTCGTCGATTCGGGGAATCGGGTACCGATTCCCGACTATGATTTTATTTAGGGCCCAATGATCAATGAGAGTCAACAGGTTCCATCTTTATTTTGTACCAGCACGATTGGGCTCCTGCAAGGTGATGAGTTGGGATGGATGTGCCCCTTGTGGAGAAGTTCTTGGATATGCCGCTTGATCTCCTCATTCTCTAACAAAGAGCGGCGGTAGATAGGCCCATTGGGAAATGGTGCATCGAGGGTCAGATCGATGGGGTGCTTGACCTAACAATGTAGAGGTACTTCGGTAGGTGAGGAGAAGATATTTGAGTATTCTTCCACGAACTTATCCACTTGCTTCTACTGTGTGGAGAGGTCGGCCGCAAAGACCCCGGATGTGGTTGCGATCTTTCTCTCATTCTGAGAGCGAATAACGAAGAAGACAATATTACTTTTCTGAGAGATGACCTTTCTGCATTGCTTGGAAGAGATCAAGGAAACATCACTAGGTGGGACTTCCTCAGGTATCCTGTACAATTTCTTGTTCAAAGTAATAGTAACACTGTAAGGCTTAGACTCATATACAACATGAAGTTTCCATAAATATGGTTGGCCCAAAATAACATTACAAACTTCAAGAGGGGAAATATCAAACAATACCTCATCTTTGAAGGGCTTGATGTTGTATGACATGTGACATTGTTGGCTGACGCGAATGTCGCTTCCTTGGTGGATCCATCTGATAGTGTAGGGCTACGGATGTGGAATTATCAGCAGAGCAAGTCGCTTGACAACCTCTGCTGAGATGAGGTTATTCCGGCTACCTCTATCAATGATAAATTGTAGCGGAGTACCCTTCACCCACATCTGTGAATGAAAAAGGTGCTTGCCTTCCTCTAGCTTGTCTGGTTCACCAGGCTGGAGCTTGGTGGTAGCAACAATAGCATTGGGTTTTGCGTCTATGATTTGTCTCCCCCTTTTTCATTCTGAATCAAAGTTGGAACCTGCATCTAATTCAAAGGATTTCACCTCAGCCACCAGTGACTGCTTCGAGTGACAATCAATAGTGTTATGCCAAGGGCTCTTATGGAAGTCGCACCACTTCTCGGTATATTTCTTTGTCTTTCTGGTGTCCTTATTTGCTTGCATCCTGGACTGGTTGTCCTGAGGTTGTTCATCTTTGCTTTGTCCTTTTTTCTGTGGGTTGGGGTCGCCCTTTCCTGGCTTTTTTTGTGAGGGGTTCCTAGGCCCAAATTTCCACATCTTTTGTTTGAGCTTTTGCTTGATTTTGACGACATATTGGTAGGCTGTGCCCAAGGATGAGATGTCCAGAAACTCCTTTTCATCCTGAATGTATCTATATCGAATGTCATGATACTTGAGCACCAAATATCGCTCATAATCTTTGATACTTAGTTTGGTTCTCAAGGTATGGAAGATATTTGTGAACCCGGGCATCACTTGGACTCTTTCCTGTCGCAGTGTGGTCCATTTTGTGTATAGGTCATCATAACTTCCAACGGAGTAGTATTGTCCCTTAATAGCATCTCTGAAGGAATCCTAGGTGACTATGACTGTAAATAATGAGGGTTCCTCTGTTTCCTTTTGCTCACAGAAAGTTTTCCACCAATATTTGACATGGGGGACGACTTTGAGGAGCACAAAAGTAATATTTTCTCTATTCGAGAAGTTATGGACAGAGAAATACCATTATAGTATATTCAACCATTTGTCTACTGCATCAGCGTCTATCTGACTTTGAATACAGGAATATCGAAGTTGATTTGTACCTTGAAGGGAGCGACACCTCTGTTTGAGGAAGATGTGTCACCTGTTGGTAGCCGTCGAAGGATTTGCAAAAAACTATCCATCATCTCGTTCCTCTGTTGCATGAGGGATTCCTCAAGCAACATTTTGAAGGGATCTCTTGTCCCATCGCCTTTATTTTCTTCTACCATGAGAGGTCATTTGGGCGTGCAAGAGATTTTATCCTCAAGAGAAATAAGCTCGAGACCCAATTCTTTGCACCCCAACCTCGTTGGGGGAGGCTGGGGACATGCATTAAGAATGACAAGGAGCATACTGCTCTGATACCACTAATCCTGAATATGTTTGCAGAACGAAATGAATACAGATTATTATCAAAATATGCTTGACAAAAAATAACATATGCACAGTAAAACTGGTTTTTATTCAATAAGGAAATAAGCTAAAACTGTAAAATGCAGCGGAAACAAGCTTGCTAGAATGGTGGCGACTTATCTTTGAGAAGATATGGGACAGTTGCGCTCATTCGCAAGAAGATGATTACAATGAGGCTCTGAAGGTCTTTTTACAATAATCAAGAATGTCAAAAACCCTAGACATCCAAAAAACCTAACCCTAGGAGATGAAGCGCCAAAAGTCATGTGGGCCCCATTTGGGTAAGTCAGTACATCAACTTCCCGGGGTCGTAACTTTTGCATACAATCTTCGTTTTAGGTGCACGATAGCTCGTTGGAAAGGTCTATGTGAGGAATACACATGTTGATGATATCTATCGAAGGTTATTTTGACTGTGGCAAGCCCTAAAAAATGTTGTTTAGGGCCTCAAAACGACCCCGCAAGCTAGGGACCTGAAAACTAAGGAAAAATCTACCAAACTGGAAAACTGCTAAAATGAGCTAGTTGGAATAGGTGAGAGGCCACCGATATCCATCTGGATCATAATACCACTTATGACATGCCCATTGGGATGAGTCCATTCAGGGGATTATATGGCTAAGATGCCCCATCATTTGTGGATTTCACATTTGGGGAAAGCAGGGCCTTAAAGGACTAGGATTGGTTGCAGGAGAGCCAAGATATAGTGAGAGTTCCGAAGGAGAACTTACAAGTCGCCTACAATCAATAGAATATGTATGTAGACAGGAACAAGGTCCATAGAAGATGTATGCAGACAGTCCTCGTTGAAGAGGAGTGGTGCAAAGAAGTTGAAGTCTCACTTCTATGGACCATACAGGGTGATCGAGAGAGTTGTAGAGGCAACATATGAGTTGGAGTTGCCAGAGGGTAGTAAGATCCACGACATCTTCCATGTGTCTTTCCTCAAGAAGGCGTTGGGACAACAGGTCACCACCTCAGGAGATCTTCCTCCACTGGATGAGGAAGGGTAGTTGGTTCTGACTTCAAAGAGGATAATTGATGTCCAAGAGAAAAGGTTGAGGAATAGAGTCATTCAGGAGTACCTAATCGTACAGAGAGGTTAGCCCGCAGAGGATGCCACTTGGGAGGGAGAGCATAAAAACTCTTTGAGCATGAAGACAACAAGGAAGAATAAAAGGAGGGGTAGTGCCTCACTTTGGTATTATGATTTGATCTCTTGTTTTGGAGTGCTCTTTGAGCCAAGTTTTCGTTGGGGTTTCGACAAAACCCTTCCACTATTGGTCTAGTTTCGGTGGTGCAACATCCACCCTAGCTAGACATAAGGGGAAATCCATCCAGGGTTTTCCATTGAAGCTTCATCTTTGTTTGACTTCAGTGTTGGGTATGTGTTATATTCTTTGCACGAGTAGTATTGTCTGAGCATATGCGTCAGGCGTGCAGGGGGGTTAGAGGGGTGCAGGGGGGCAGAGCCCCCTATGCGGGGGTCCGGGGGAAGGGCCCCTAGAAAAATTATTTCTTCCTCGAGAAACGTGACACCTACCTCAGGAAATGTGTCATGTATTTAGGTGGTTTTTTCGACACATTGTTTTTGCCAATGGTTTTCTATTTCCGGTTAAGGAATTAGGGTTTTGGACTAATCCAGGTCATTGGGTTAGGGTTTTGGATGTTGCTATCTCCTATATGTATATTGTATTGTAAACAATGTAACACAATGAATGAATATAATATATGATGGTTTTCCCGATTTGGGTTTCCAGGGGAAAAATCTCTGTGTAATGTTTGTATTTTCCATTGTATCTTTTCTGTTCTTTTCTAAATATTTGTTTACAATAGACATTGTAAAAGGTTAGAATTTACATTTGGTATCAGAGCTTTATTGGCTTCAGGGGGATGCCTTTGTGGTCAAGGGTTTGGCTTGGGACTGTGATAAGCCTTGTTACAGTGGGAGATCTACGGTATTGTTTTTCAGGTGAAAAGAAATGGCAAGCAATTCAAAGATGGAGATCGAGAAATTTAATGGGAAAAGCTTTGAGTTGTCGAAGCTCAAGATGGAAGATCTTTTGGTGGAAAAAGATCAGTGGATCATGGTAGATTCAGGTACTCCACCGAGAAGAACTTTTGCAGATGACTAGAAAAAGATGGATCAGAAGGCAAAAAGCACAATCCGACTGTGTCTCTCCGATTCAATATTACTGAATGTGTCAAAGGAAGCTACAACCAAGGATTTATGGGAAAAGTTGGGGAAGTTGTATCAGTCTAAGTCCTTGGTAAATAAACTATTCCTGAGAAAGAAGTTGTATAACTTGAGGATGAGAGATGGAGACTCGGTGGTAGAGCACTTGAACGCCTTCAATACCGTGGTAAGTCAGTTAGTATCTGTTGAGATTAAAATTTCAGATGAAGATAAATGTATCAGTTTGTTGTGTTCTTTATCAGACTCGTGGGATAGTCTGGTTGTGGCCATAGGTAGTAAACAACTTCTTTGAAATTTGAAGAAGTGGTCTCATCCTTGTTGTCAGAGGAGATGAGACGAAAGAATATGGAAGGACATAGCACAGACACATTATTTGCAAGAGGACGTTCCCAGGAAAGAAATAGATCTAATTTCTCAAGTGGGAGATTTAAGTCTAAGGGTAGATCTAAATCTCCTGGAAAGTTTGTAAGGGTATGTTGGAGGTGTGAAAAAGAAGGGCACTACAAGAAGCAGTGTAGATGCAAAGTTGAGAAAAAGAAGGGATCTGAAGAATCTTCTTCTACAAAAGAAAAGACCTCCAGGGAAGAAGGAGGGGATGTGTATTTGTCCTTTTCAAGCACACATGCAGATCATGAGGCATGGTTGATTGAATCTGGTGCATCCTTTCATATGATTCCCCACAGGGAGTGGTTCTACGAATATGAAAAGTATGATGGAGGTAATATTTTCTTAGGTAATGATTCGACAACCAGAATCATAGGAAGAGGAAGGGTCAAGTTGAGACTCATAGATGGAAGGATTAGAACATTGCCTGGTATTCTACACATGCCAGGTATGGCCAGAAATTTGATTTTTGTAAGCAAAATGGAAGATGCAGGGATAAAAACAATTTTTGAAAAGGGAACTTGCAGGATGGTTTGATGAGCAATGGTGTTGATGAGGGAGTTCGGTTTGGAACTCTGTATAAGCTGCTAGGAATCACTATTAGTGATGGGTGTAATAGCTCCATTGTTCTTGATATTGGAGTTGAAGAAGAAAGAACTCCTACAGTCTCTGGAGAAAAGGTTATGTTGTGGCATCAAAGACTAGGGCATATTGGAGATAAGGGTCTTCAGCTACTACACAGTAAATGTATGTCTAACTGCTCTCTGGATTTTGATTTCTGTGAACATTGTCTATATGGGAAGCAGAATCGGGTAAGATTCCCCTCTGGTGCAACGAGGGCAGAAATAATTTTACAACTAGTTCACAATGATGTTTTTGGACCTATGTCGGTCCCATCATTGGGAAAATCTGTGTACTATGTCTCATGTATAGATGACTTCTCAAGGAAAACTTGAATATATTTCCTCAGGAAGAAATTTGAAGTCTTTGACAGGTTTAAAGAGTTTAAGGCTCTTTGAGAATCAAATAAAGAAAATAATTAAAGTGCTGAGAATAGATAATGGTGGAGAGTTTTGCGGGAATGAATTTGAAGAATTATGTAAGAAGTGTGGTATAAAAAGGCAGAAGACTACTCCATATACAACTCAGCAGAATGGAGTTGCAGAAAGGATGAACAGGACGCTGATGGAAAAATTAAGGTGCATGCTTAGTGGTGTCGGGTTAGAGCAAGAATTCTGAGCAGAGGCAGTGGGTACTGCATGTTATCTGGTCAACAGATCACCCTCATCAACATTGGGTGACAAGACTCGACAAAGAGGTATGGACTGGTAAGGAACCTTCTCTCACACATCTTAAGGTATTTGGCTACAATGCATATGTTCATGTTCCAAAGGAAAACAAGAGTAAGCTGGATAAGAAGTCTGAAAAATGTATCTTTATTGGATATAAAGATGGTCTCAAAGGTTATAAGCTTTGGAACCCAGAAACTAAGAAGGTAGTGTATCGCCAAGATGTGGTATTTAGAGAAATGAGGGATGTTGTTAAACAGGAAGTCCTACCAAGTAAGGAAGAACCAGAGAAGATAGAGTTTTATTTAAAGGATGATGAAGCAGACTCTATAGAAGAACATGAATCAGAAGAAGAAGATCCTCATACTCCAGTATTGAGGAGATCGGATCGAGAAAGAAGGCTACCGGAAATGTATAGTCCATCTGATTTTCATTCAAATTTTGCTTTGTCTATTACTGATGATGATCCTAGAACTGTCAGGGAGGCAATGGATTCAGAGGATGGAAATCTCTGGAAAAGGGCCATGGAAGAAGAAATGACATCTTTGGATAAGAATGAGGCTTGGGATATAGTGGAGTTGCCAACTGGAAGAAATCCCATTAGCAGCAAATGTGTATTTAAAAAGAAGCTGAATGCAGAAGGAAATGTGGAGAAATACAAAGCTTGGTTAGTAACAAAGGGTTATTCCCAGGTTGAGGGAATTGATTTTGGTGATATTTTTTCTCCTATTGCCAAGTTAACCTCTATAAGATTTTTGTTATATGTTGTTGCTGCATTTGATTTTGAAGTAGAATAGATGGATGTGAAGAAAACATTCTTGCATGGCGATCTGGAAGAATAAATCTTTATGAAGCAACCAGAAGGTTATGTTGTGAAAGGAAAGGAGGAGCTGGTATGCAAGTTGAAAAAGTCCCTGTATGGTTTAAAACAATCACCAAGGATGTGGTATCAAAAATTTGATACTTATATGTTGGGACTGGGCTTCACAAGAAGCAAAGAGGATCACTGTGTGTATTCTAAATTAATTGGTGATCATTTGATTTATTTGGTCTTGTATGTGGATGACATGTTGTTGATAGGAAACAACAAGGAGATTATCTAGGATGTGAAAACTTAGTTGTCCTCTAAATTCGACATGAAGGATCTTGGTGCTTCAAATTTCATTCTAGGCATGGAAATTAAAAGAGATTGAAAGAAGAGGAAACTCTGGTTAAATCAGAGAAAATATGTCAAGACAATATTGCAGAGGTTTAATATGCAGGAATGTAAACCGGTCAAGGTTCCTATCCCTATTGGTGTAAAGTTATCTGCGGATCAGTGTCCCGAGACACATGAAGAAAATGAGGACATGTCTAATGTTCCATATGCAAGTGCAGTTGGCAGTTTGATGTATGCAATGGTCTGTACTAGACCGGACATTGCACATGCAGTGGGAGTTTTGAGCATGTATATGTCAAAACCAGGGAAGGAGAATTGGACAACAATAAAAAGGGTTTTCAGGTATTTGTGTGGTACAACTAGCTATGGATTGTGCTACGAAGGAAGACCAGGATTGGACAGAGTGGTCGATATACATGGCTTTGTGGATGCAGACTGGGTTGGAGATTTGGATCATAGAAGATCTACAAGCGGGTATGTGTTTAACTTTTTTGGAGGAGCAATAAGTTGGATGAGCAAAAGACAGGCTGTAGTGGCAATTTCAACTACAGAATCTGAATACATGGTAGCCACTCATGGAAGTAAGGAAGCAGTATGGTTACAAAGATTGTGTTCAGGTATTGGGTTGGTACAACATGTTGTAAGGATAGAGTGTGACAGTCATAGTGCAATTTTTCTGGCGAAGAACCCTGCTTATCATTCAAATACAAAGCACATTGATGTTCAATATCACTTTGTGAGAGACATGATTGAAGAAAAAAAAGTATCACTTATGAAGTTGGACACTTTGAAGAATGTTGCAAACTCATTAACAAAATCTGTGAGCATTGAGAAGTTTTCTTGGTGTAGAGGATCCATGGGCATTGTTGCCCTGGATTTTTGATTATCTAACCCTATAACCCCCTGTATGCAAAGAAAACAACAAGTGGGAGAATGTTGGGTTTGTGTTATATTCTTTGCACGAGTAGTAGTGTCATGCATTTAGGTGATTTTTTCGGCACATGGTTGTTGCCGATGGTTTTCTATTTCCGGTTAAGGAATTAGGGTTTTGGACTAATTCAGATCATTGGGTTAGGGTTTTGGATGTCGCTGGCTCTTATATGTATATTGTATTGTAAACAATGTAACACAATGAATGAATATAATATATGATGGTTTTCCTGGTTTGGGTTTTCAAGGGAAAAATCTATGTGTAATGTTTGTATTTGTCATTGTATCTTTTCTGAATATTTGTTTACAGTAGACATTGTACAAGGTTAGAATTTACATTCAGTTTGGGCATATATCGATCTTCCTAGGAGGAGTTCGATCTCATCTATCTGTAGGTCCGTGGCATAGGAAAAATATTGGAGGGTTTCGTGGGGTCTCATTGGAGGCCAATCTATCCTTTTTTTTGGCAAGATTGTGGCATTAGGAGGCCGAATGAAGATTGTTGAGGGTCAATCCCTCTCTTTGTGAGTTGTGAGTTCAGTGTGAGGAAGTCGTGAGGCTTGGAGCAGGTCGCATGGTCTCTTGAGCAAGCTATGTGAGTAGAGGAAGGTCGCGGGCACCTTTCTACTGTTGTGAAGGGGTCTAGAAAGGGTCATAGCCCATTTGATTGAGCAATAGGGAATTGGGGAGAGGGTCATGAGGTCCCATTACTGAGTCACTGGCATAAGAGGAGGGTCGAGAGGCCAAACTACATATTCGTAGAGTTATTACAAGTTATGGAGGCTGTGGGGACATTTATTGACACTTGGAGCACTTGATATCACCTTCTAGGGAAGGCATTGGCATGATTACAGGTTATGTTTTGATTTTGTATGTTTCATTAGTGTGTGTGGCTATTATCACAACCAATAAAGATTGTATTGTTGTTGGAATTTTTCATCCATAATAAAGAATACCTATATTGTCTCCTCTACGTCATGGGTAATTTGGATGAATGCAATGTGTTTGACAAAATGTCCATTGTTAAAACACAT
>ML858209.1:3984-19291 GCA_009831015.1 Picea engelmannii
CTAATCCCCATTTTTCCTCAACCAATACATTTGACCAAAAATTGATGTCCAAGCATGAATCTACCTCAAAATCACTATAATTGACTCATTTACACCCTATTACATCATTACCACATCAAAAAGTAACATTTTACTTCATAGATTTTGAATCTGGGAAATAATTGCTGAAAAAACCACTTCCAGGACAAAGCGTAGCAAAACTGATAGAAAGCATAGCGTGCTAGGAAAATGGAGTTTTGGAGGCCTTCCCGAGGTCCAAATACAGATCTAAAAAGTGTTCTAGAAAGATGGGGATGTCTACTAACTGATGAAATGCTTAAGCAGCAAAATTGACATGATTTGGCCCTTCAAACTTGTCTTCTCCCAAAACTACTCAGAAAGCATAGCGTTCTGCTCCAAAATGTGGTAGAAAGGTCATTTTCAAGTGGTGTTTTGCCATTCATGCATGCTATATTTGACCAAAATTTTCCTCCGAATACTCCAAAGTGATGTAGAAGTCACGAGGAGTCTGAAAATACAAACCATTTGTCATTTTGAATCCTCCATAAAAAGTGTAGCATGCCCCAGGCTATGTTTTCTGTTGTATGACAGTTTAAGAAATTGCCAAAAATTTTGGGTTTTCTACACAAATTGGTCTCAAAGATGTCGCAATATATCTCCAACCATAAGAAATTTTAGAAAACTAAGAGCAGTTTTTTTTCATCTCTGATGGGCCACAATATGCTTTGGAAACAGGTGACTAAAAGGGTCATTTATGGAAAATGTGCCTTCAAAGATTTTTGGAAAATGAAGTGGAATGATGGGTTAGGGGTTTCCTAAATTCTTGAGAAAATTTAGTGGGGTAGGGGGTAATGTTAGGGAGTAAAGGAAAGTGAAATATCAGGAAATGAGTGAGGGGAAGGAGTACAAAAGGTAAAAACACAATGAACTTGTTGAAAGCACAATGAAAATGATGGAATGAGTAGCGAATTACTAGGGTTTTCTCTTTTTTGAGGCAATTTTCTCTGAAAATGAAAATTCTAGAAAAATATTATGAGAGAGACAACAAAAATGGTATTCTTTCCACTTATCAAAAAGAAAACGTCTTAGAAGTTCCACCAAGGGATTGTGAAAGAAACAATGGACTTGATTTAAACATCTCCAGTTGTACTAATTGTTTGGATGTACTGTTCAAATCTTCATGCACAAGGATGGATGATTTTGTGGACAACTTCATAGAAACAACCATGTGAGTGACATTTTCCAGGGACAACTACACTAGTGTGGAATATTTAGACTGTGGGGTTGGATGTAATAAATGTGTTTCTTCTTATGTTAATTGTGCATGTGAAAGGTCTCCAATACCTTCTCATGAAAATTATTTAGTTGAAAGCTCCACTCTGAAAGGTAAAAATAGCAAAGAGAAGGATGTGTTTCCTGATGGTTGGACATTGGACACAAATACACATATCACACTTCTATGTACATTAAAAATCTCTCCACTACAAGCAAGTCCTTTTTATGTTTAAGAAAAGGCCAAGATTCAAGTTGTTGCAGAGTCAAATTTTTCATCAAAAGAGCTAAGCGGTGCATCTATAATCAATTTATTACCATCAAGTATGGGTTATTATGCATATGATGTCCTTTTTCGTGATCACTTGGATACTAGTGGATTGAAGGCTGAGAAAATGGAGATGATAGCAGACAACATTTTAGGCAAGTCTAGAATTCGCCAGGAAGATTCAAAAAGGAAAATAATAGTAGTTGATGAGCCAGGATGGAATATTGACTATAGTACAATGAGTGTTACACATTTGGGTTACTATTTTTTATGTTCATGGTGGAGGGGTGGATCTTATATTTCCCATCATGAAAATGAGATAGCTCACAGATCTATTGCTTGTAATGAAAACATTGTGCCTTACTGGATTCATAATGGATTTGTAACAATTGGTGCTGAGAATATGTATGAATCTTTAGGAAACTATGTCACACTTCACTTTGAAGGACTGTGAATACTTTAAGACCCAGAGACACTAGAAAATGTTGCAAGTCTTGCAGAAATGTCT
Source organism: Picea engelmannii (assembly GCA_009831015.1). Classification (NCBI taxonomy): domain Eukaryota; kingdom Viridiplantae; phylum Streptophyta; class Pinopsida; order Pinales; family Pinaceae; genus Picea; species Picea engelmannii. The sequence goes on from ML858209.1 coordinate 6,033, forward strand.
CTGTAATGAGTTTCCATTTGATTTAAATGCAAAGGATTATGTAATGGAAACAACAAAAATGATTTGTAGTATAAGATAGGTATAGGCATAAATACCCCTCAATTGACGCAGGTAGATTAAGCTTCAAGAGATGTTGAGCATGCATTAGTAAACATTGTGGAATGATACTTTTATTTTGAAGCAAGATGAAATGAAGAGGGCTATTTAAGAAAGTCATTGAATTTTTGTTGGGAATTATGTTTATATGTTGTATAAGTTTGACTATAACAATGAGAAAAATAGGATCCATCCCTTTTATTTGCATTTGACAAGGAGTTCTAGGGCATCTCTGACATGCCAATTTTGGGCTTAACTAACAATGGTTGCCTTTCACAACACTATTCTTACATAATAAATACTACCCAACTTAACCTGCAAAAATGTTTTTTCCCACCTTGTTCTTTAGCTAAAGTTGAGGGTCCATTTAAAATGGTCAAATCTATCCAAATATCACAATTCCCATCTTTCTCATTTCTTGCACAAAAATCCCAAAGAAAGTGAAGGCCAACAAACCTCTACCACACCCATTGAATCACCCTTAAGTCAATTCTATTGCTTCGATGTTAACTGATCTTCTAATTTACCTTGAAATGAAGAGGCCAATTCTTGAATAAAGGTAAGAGAATGAGCCAAAAATTGCTTGAATACATCTAACTACTTGGTCCACTTAACACAATTGAAACACCAACAATGAAATATTGATCTTTCTCTTAATCTAGTTCTACTAGTTGCATCTACATTATTTCTTCCCATTCTATATCTACAAATGCTTCCAACTACTACAAATCTAAGTGTCTTGGGTAGCCTGGTCTAAACTCTTAGAGAGAATTTCTATCTAATAAGGTTGCATCATGTACATCGGTGATTTTATCATCCACAACCTAAACCTCCTAAAACTTATCTCTCTTCTCCAAAAGATTATTGAGTGCTTGAGCCTCATTGTTTGACATTGCTTTGAAAATGCTTGACATTTCTTTGAAAATGCCAATATTTCAATGGTTATGTTGTTGCATGTGATCTTGAGGCTTAAATATGTTTTGAGTAAATTTTAGAAGGAAATTGTGGCACCTATAGAGTGTTACTTGTGTTTATTGTGGAATGTTGGTTAAGATTGGATTTTTGGTGTATTCCTTGATAATATTTGAATTTGTTCATGAGTTGACTTTAGCACTTATGTCTTTCCTAATATGATTTTAGGTAGCAAAAGTGATAGATATTTTTACATCTTGAGTATTGAAGAAAAAGGGTATAATGAATCAAATGTGTTGGATGGTTGTGGAAACCATATAAATGAATGTATGGAGGATGTAGTCGTCTTATGGATGAGATTTCCATATTTTCATGTGAGTTATGGAAGAAACTCTTTAGATATGTATATGTTGAAGAATTGGTGTTGATGAATATCACATACATAGTTATATTTTGTAATATGGTTTGGTGTATACTTGAGGATTAAATGGAATACAGATTCGTCATCTAAATCTAGTTAAGATATTGATGCTTGCATGCTCTATCGATCTCACTTCTAAAATGTAATATAAATTCAATAAGAATGAATTGACATATTTTAATTTCCATAGTATGGTGAGAATATGTGGTTATGCCCTTGTGTTCATGCATGTATGGATGATTGATTAACTTGGGGGAAGGTTGTTAAGGAAAGGTCTATGTTATGGGACTAGAAGACAAATAAAGGTTGAATTGTACATATAATCTTTTAAATTAGAGTTAAGAATATATGTGATACTGAAAATCTCCATAAGATGAGTTAACAATTTAGGAAAAGTATTATTGTTTTTATTTATTTTTTAAGTAAAAAGAGGGAAGTTCCTGCTATATTGATTGGAAAAAAATACAGTTGTTCCGGGACTGCCATCTGTTCCACTGCCTAAGTGGAAACCGAAATGGTGTCAGCCCTTGTCCAAAATAGACTATTTTACCAACAATCATCCTCGTAGGAAACCAAGACTAATGGAGTTTCATTGTCGTAACTATGACTATTGTCTTAAGGAAATTAACTATAATCATACATAGAGATGTAAAAGTAAGACTAGAACCTTAAAAAAGAACATGAAATTTACCTGGTGGCGTCTAAGGTGGCATCCATATCCTTAGCATGTTCCTTAGATGGAATGACGAAAAACTGCAAGCAAATTGGGCATCTCCATCCCAGTGGAGCATTGGAGAAGGCGTCACAGAGCATGTCTAAACGCTGGCCCATGAGGGTGCCATGGTAAACATGGTCTGCCATCTGGCCCCGCAGATAAAAAATAAATTCAAGGAGGTTTGGGTGGAGGAGAGGTGGCGGGACACACCATTGATTCTACATGGAAGAAATGGGATTTGGCATGAAGATTGTGCCACCATCCCTTGTCGTGTCGTCCTAATTCATTTCCATAGGATCGCTTGAAGCTTCTTCTCAGTGCCTCTCTAGGTTTTCCTCCCTACCAGCTCCCTCACTTCCTTCTCTTTCATCCAAGGTGAATCCAACCTCTGGGACTACAGCTTGAGATTTTGTTTCTTCTGGTATCTCCTCCTCAATGAAGTAGGTGGAGAATTCCTCATGTGTCAGCTCATTCTCACCATATTGATGTTTCTTGGTTACAGGCATGGAGGATTCTGCTTGAAAGTCACTTGGTGGCGCCCAATTTTCAGGAATCGTGAAGAGAAGATGCTCTGGAGGGTCCTGAATTGGCTCCTCCGGGATAACTTCTTCAACGTATGCCATTGGTGGCTCGACGATAGCTTCTGCAACTGACGACCTGGGAGGAGTTATGAGCTCAATCCTTCTGTGTAATATTTGGTTTTTAGCAATGGAGAGTGCTCTTTCCCTCCTTTGCATCAACCTCCGTTGGGCAGCAAAGGCATACCAAGCTGAGCCACGGCATGGCTTCCCTAGTTCGTGGGGCATAGAGGTGAAGAAGCAAGTAAATGTTGTGCAGATGGCATAAAGGTCACTGCTCTAAGGCTTCCAGTTGTAGAGCTAGTGCAGAATGAGATGGAAATGAAATAACACATGGCTCAGGAGTGTCAGGAGCAGGAGGGCCGATGGGATGTTCATCACCATTAAGTCCCCTTCATAAGTGAGTTGCATAAATGAACTTCTCGCGCGAGGGGAGAGTCCTATATCAGATGGGTGGTAGTTGGAGCCACCTCCCATCCTTAATGCTAAGGGGATGGGAGTCGAATGACCTCATTAATGGTCATTCCTGGCTCCACTCCGTGTGTCTCCAGTGGACTACGTGGCACCCCATCTGGGGGGGAAAAGTATTATTGTTACAAATACTTTGAAATTGGAATTTAATGTGGGCATACCCGGGGCATTCTAAGATAACATGTTTTTTTATCATCCACCTTCTTAGTATCACAAAGATGATACATTATTTTATCCCACGACATTTTAGAAATTGTCCAATGCCCTATTTCACTATGGAACTCATGAAAGTTTGTCCTTATTAAACAAAATTTTAGGAAGTAATTTTTAAATGTATAATATATTTGTTTAAGTGGTATATAACATTGTCTTAAAAACCTTGGGGTTTTTGTTTCAATATTTTGATGAGGACATCGATATAGGATTATGATTTTAAATATTAGGAATTTGATCTTAAAATTTTGTTATGAGTATCCATTGGTTGAGTGATGATGGACCTTTTGTGCTAGTTGAATTGTTTTTTCTGGTTAAAGTTTGATTTTATGTTTCCTGGGATTGATGTCAGATATAAAGGGTGTTAAAAATCGGTATACCTTATGCATTTTTTGTGTTAAATCAAAACTTAAAAATGACTTGTTCATTAATGGGCCACAATGTCTGACAACAAGAGGCAATGAGTGTGGGGGATAGTATATGATCACGAAGGGAATATTATTGTCCACTATGCTTGGGGGTTAGGGAACACTTCAAACAATACCTCCGTGGTATATTCTTTGGGGCAAGGTAATACCACAGAGGGAGTAATACCACAAAACTAGATCAGATTAAACCGTAAACCATGATTTATACCCAATGTGAGGGAAAATTCACTGCCAGAAATTTCCGTATTTATGGAAATGGGGCGAATGGAAGATTGGAGCTCCAAAATGAAGGAGAGAAATACATTTTTTTCTTCTCTCCCTCATAAAAGCCCGGGGTAACACTCTATACTATTTTTTTTCAAAATAAATTAGGGACGAAAAATAAAAGTTTAAAAAAACCACTCAAATATAAAAAAATCACCCAATAAAAATTTGGAACCCCTTTAATTTTGCCACTGAGTGAAATTTCGCCCCTAAAATCACCCATGAAGGCAAACCAACAATTATGGATTGAAAACTAGCAAAAATATTATTTTAATGAAATTTTCAATAAAAGATGCATATATTACACAATCCAAGTGTAGTAGGAATTTTTCGGATTGTTTAATCTCATTATTGAATTAACATTGAATATCAAGAAAAAATGCATCACCAATGCAAATTGGAAAAGGAGAAAAACATTGACCGGGAGGGAAATGAAAATTCTTAAATACAATTTGTGAGTGAAAATGAGGTGGGACTCGCACCCATTCAAGGGGACTCATGCCCATTCACTACTTCTATGCTCACACCCAAAGAAACTACTTTCAAGGAGACTCACGACCAAATAAGCTACTTTCAAGGAGACTGGCCCAAAGAAACTACTTTCAAGGAGAGTTGCGCCCTTTCAAGGAGACTCACGCCCAAGGAGATAGCTTCTGGAGGGAATAGGGAGAGAGTTCACTAGCTGCAAGGTTAGAGAGATCTCGTGGAGGGCACCGAGAGAGAGCTCACAAGTTGCAGGGTTAGAGAGATCAAGCAGAGGGCACCGAGAGAGAGAGCTCGCGGAGGGCACTGACCAAGAAAGAGAGAGCTCGTGAAGAGAATGGTAAGTTGTTGAAAATACTTCTCTGTATTCTCATAAAATGCCTTAGGGTGATCAGTGATGTCTTGAGCTTGGAATTCATTGTGAATGTGGAGGATAATAGTGGCATCCATGTTGATCATTCCCAACTTCCATAGATCTTCCATTTGATATTGAACCAGTGAAAAGGGCCCTTGAATCTACGCCATCCAAAGCTTATCCTCTTGAAGAAAAATTTATAACCCTAATATTATGACGGTTAAATTTATAACCCTAATATAAGAAATAACAATGTTGGGGTTAAATTTCTTCAATGATTTCTATTCAACTCCAAATAGACTAAACATTGTTAAAATTCTTAAACTTTCATATTACTTCCCAAGATTCATATTTTTTGTTCCTCACATACACCTTTCTCTTACTCCTCTTCATCCTACATTACTCCTACCTCATGTCCCAAAATCCACCTCCTTTACATCTCGCTTTACCCCTATTCTAGTTATATACAAATTCTTAGATACAATTTGTGAGTGAAAATGAGGTGGTACCTCTCATCTCCACTCATCTCACTTGAATACCTCAATGGCATGTCAATTGCACAAGAGAGTAGTCTAAAGAAATAGTGTGAAGAATCATAAGGGTATTGTTAATGGAACAATGAATCCTAATAGGCTAGTGAAATATATCTATAGAAATACTTGGAAACATGTGGAAATCAACCCACATAAAAATCATGGAGACAATAAAGAAGGGGAAAATAAAGAAGTGGGGAGAAAAACGATGGTGGAGAGAATAAAAAGGGAGGTGGAAACTTGGTTGGTGATGAATCCAAAGTTGGAGGTGAAGACAAGAAATCTCCAAGAACTCATTAATGTTTTGGTAAGAATTCTTAGGCATGAATATTACTAGCATAGGTCCATATTAACCCTATACTTATCAAGCATTGAGAGTTGTAGATGCTACACCTCTTCCCATAGGCCTGTGGGCAGAGTTTCCTTTCCTGTGGGAAAATTTTCCTTTCTATGTGCCTAAATGACCACCATATAAGACGATTGTGCATCTCTAATGCGTGTGATGAATCTTGATGTGTCACACTCATTAGAGAGGCACAATCCTCTTATATGGTGGTCACTTAGGCACATATAAATGAAAGTGGGAAGAGTTTCCTTGGTATGTGCTGAAATGTCCACCTTATAAGAGGATTGTGCCTCTCTAATGAGTGTGAGACATATAGATGTCTCACACTCATTAGAGAGGCAAAATCCTCTTATGTGGTGGTCATTTTGGCATGACTCATTAATGTTTTGGTAAGAATTATTAGGCATGACTATTACTAGCATAGGTCCATATTAACCCTATACTTATCAAGCATTGAGAGTTGTAGATGCTACACCTCTTCCCATGGGCCTGTGGGCAGAGTTTCCTTTCCTGTGGGAAAATTTTCCTTTCTATGTGCCTAAAAGACCACCATATAAGATGATTGTGCCTTTCTAATGCATGTGATGAATCTTGATGTGTCACACTCATTAGAGAGGCACAATACTCTTATATGGTGGTCACTTAGGCACATAGAAATGAAAGTGGGAAGAGTTTCCTTGGTATGTGCTGAAATGTCCACCTTATAAGAGGATTGTGCCTCTCTAATGAGTGTGAGACACATAGATGTCTCACACTCATTAGAGAGGCACAATCCTCTTATATGGTGATCATTTTGGCACATTGAAAGGAAACTTTTCCCAAAGACATGTGGTTAGCTTTTTAGCATCTACAACTCCACTCACAGGCTTGTGGAAAAACTTGTGGATGCTACAACTCTACCCACAAGACTGTGGGGAGATTTGTAGACAAAAAAAATCTACCCTCAGGCCTATGTGGAAGAGTTTTCCAGAGGGATACCTAATAACATGCTCCATAATTTGGAATTATTCAATATTGAGTGACGTCCAATACATCGAGTGGCTCAATGGAGAGATTGAGCCAATGTTTGAGATAATGGTGGCACAAGATCTAACAAATACTCCACATATCCCTACCATATATAGCATAAAATAAATCCCTTTCCAGTATCGCAATTGGTCATGGAAGAAACCCAAGAAGCAACTAATATAGGAAGTGATGATACTAATGTACAAGACCTCCCATACTAGTTCCAGGAAGCAAGGGAAGAGGTCCTTGGATAGATAACCAGTGCAAAGTCAAGGAGGGAAGTAGAAACTAGAGGTATACAAATTTCTTTAATGTGGCATGAAAACATTATTTCTGACCAACAATTTAAGTCTCAATTTCTCAAAATGAAACACATGGATACCATACAACAACTAAAAAATAAGAACTTAACCCTAATAGCAAAGATGGAGGGAGTTAGTGCAAGTTTGAAAAAAATGTAGTTTTAGAGAGATCTATCATTAGAGTAGATAAAGTTATGGAGGAGATGTTATCTTATATACCGCCATCAACAAACACCATCAACAAGGAAGAAACCCAATAAGCATACAAAGAAATTGTTGCATTCAAACCATTGCCACATGATGCAAACATAAGCTGACACATGGAATGGGATAGACAAAAATTATTGCACACATGTTGTTTGTGCAAATTGGTTGGTAGTTTAGAAGTAAAAATAATTGTGGATATGACCATAATAAAGAAACACCTTTGACATAATAAAAGTTATAATGTTTGATCCAAGTAAAAATCCATTAAAAATTGGAAATTATACAAGAAGGGTTAGACAAAAATAATATGTGTGGCCCTTTATTTCAATCAACGAAGGGTGTATGGGGATAAATATGATCTCTTTTGAACTTGTTCATTATTTTTGAATCCCTTTGAATACTTACCTAGACAAGGAGGCTCATGCCCATTCAAAGAAACTAATTTTATTCTTTCACCCATTCACAAGAAGAGATAGAGAGCTCGAGCTCGTGGTTAGAGATAGCTCGCAGAGGGCACAGGGAGAGAGATCACTAGCTGCAATGTTAGAGAGAGATCACAGAGGGCACTGGGAGAGAGCTCACAACTTGCAAGGTTACATAGATCTCGTGGAGGGCACCGACCAGGAGAGAGCGCTCGTGAAGAGAATGGTAAGTTGTTGAAAATACTTCTCTGTATTCTCATAAAATGCCTTAGGGCGATCAGTGATGTCTTGAGCTTGGAATTGATTATGAATGTGGAGGATAATAGTAGTGTCCATGTTGACCATTCCCAACTTCTGTAGAGATCCCATTTGATCTTGAACAAGTGAAAAGGGCTCTTGATTCTATGCCATCCAAAGCTTATGCTCTTCAAGAAAAAATTATAACCCTAATATTATGACGGTTAAATTTATAACCACAAGGGAGGATTCCTTGGTGACCTCAAGGGATCAAATAACAAGTTTGATATCCAATCCTACCACCCCCTATCTTAATCACTTGTGAGTTGGTCTAGGTCTAGGATTTGTAAGGTGATTGTTGTCATCAAATTGTCCAAAAACTCTTAGGTTAAAGTTACATGAGAAAAATCCCCAACATAATAGGATACTAGAAAGAGCAACACTATGGTAATCACTATGAGCTTACTGTGATACTAGTAATGAACTAGTGTTACATCTTGATTGATTGACCATTTCTATCATTAATGGTTTTACAGGACACACAAGCAAATAGGTATTTTTTAGATCTATCTTCATTGAGTGAGGGAAGTTCAGGTAGAATAGAGGAAAGTGAGACATCTAGTAGGTCTAACAGGCAGAGATAAACTAAAGGTGAGAAGATCAAAAGAAAATTCCATAAACACATGGATTTTTTTTCTTGTGAAAGGGGCTTCATTTTCTTATGATCATGAGAGAATAGATGAAATCGAGGTGCCCTTCAGGTACAAACATATAGTGAAACAATGGGTACCCAAGGATCTTCCTGAAATAAACACTGAATTTTGTGTAAACGAAAGGATATATTGGATTTCTCCATCGTCATTACATGGTTTGGGGCTATTTTCCATGGATGGTATAAAGGTTTGTTATGACATATTAACTCAATTGATGGAGTACGGCAGACCCTGTTATATCTACAAATATTGGATACAAATAGTCCAATATACAAAAAGTATGTGAAGATATGGCTTGGCTGCAAATTATATACAACTAAAAAACAATGATCAAAATAAAGGAGTACCTATCTACATTGACAGAAGGCCAAAAGCAATGAGGAATATTGCAGGGTTTATAAACAATACACAACCCACGACCACAAATAAGCGACTCCATTGCGTATTTGAGGGGCATGAAGGAAACTGTGTATTCGTATGTGTAATAAAATCAATAGCTGTGGGGGAAGAGATATTGATTGATTACAATTTGAATAAAATAGATAAATATGCTGCTATTATGGGGGCAGTACATATACTAATTTACCCAACCTGTAAGCAATGACTCATATTTTATGATTTTCATTATGTTCTATTTTTGTTATCAAAATTTGAACTTCTCATAAATTTGAGTTTATTTCTCATGATAATGATCATGGTTCTAATTTTACTGTGATGTGGAAGGATGATTGTGGTAAATCAATAGAGGCCTCAAAATAGGTAAATGAACAACAATTTTTGAATTGCATTTAATGTGCATTTCATTTATGTGGCGATCAATTATTTTATTTGTTTACATAACTGAATTATCATTTATTTTGTCGAATATGTAGTCGGCGGGACATTATGTTGACGATGATTCTCTTGCCGAAAGGGATTTGTATGAATCCCCCGACCCTATGATTTTAATAAGGAAAATGATCAATAAAGGAAACAAGGAACTATCTCACTTGTTAAATATTCTAGATCAAAATATTGAGGTCGAAGAAAGGATCATAGAAGTTATGACAAAGCTTAAGACATATAAGGTAATAACCATAATTTCAAGTTGTTTTATTTTTTTGTCATAAGATCAATTATGAAATATTAATTTTAAACTTTTACATTATCTAAAAAAAAAAATGGTTTCTTTCTTATATAGAGATTTTTGGATCCTGTTGATACCGACATGCATGGTATCGATAGTAGTGTCACTTCACAGACACCACAGAGTTCCAACATAGTCCCTCATATAGCTGCCAGTATGTAGATATTCGTATCCCCACCTTCCACAACATTAGGTGGGAGCCACGACACACCCACTGAGGAAGCGGCGACACAAGTAGGCTCTAGAGGTGGTGACAGAGATGAGGCCAATGATTTGACAAACTATATGGTTGATTTTCCTAAAGAAAGATGTGTGACCAACACAGGGACCCTTAACGACACCTTTATGGTCAACAAGGGAGGGATTCCATTAAAGCAAGTTAAAGTCCCAGGTAATTTTTAAAATTTTACTTTTTTCATGTTCTCTATGTAGACAAATATAAATCATCTAAATCATTATTTTTAAATCAATAATCATATAATCATTTTGTATGTAGGGAACAACGATTTTTACAGGTCCTTGGAGAATAAGGCTTTGCTTATTTTTGGGCCCGCCATATGGGAGACGTGGAATTCCCAAAATCCAACCTCAAAAAAGAAATGATGGATTATCTAGAAAACCTTTTTGGTGTAGATATTTTTAATAAGACCTTGGCCATGTCCGCAGTTGGACAATATTTAAAATAAATGCGAGAAACATATAGGAAGCACTTGAAACAAAATGATAGGTATGAGCATCCTCTGATGATTCCAGAGAGCAAGTGGAAGGCCCTCATTGAGGACACAAAAGAGAACAAATTGACAAATGAAGGAAAAACACCCTCTGGTCCCAGAGGGTAAATTACAATTTCAATTCAATACCTTCAATTTTTTTTAGATGTAAATAAACCTGTGGTATATATTAACATACTTTAATCTTTTGATGATAGGTTGATTGACATGTCAAAGGCCACAAAATCAAGGCTTTCCAAATGTGGCCAACACAATCTAGGCTAGGGCGGCTACTCGAAGTTGCAGTCACGAATTGGAAGTACCTAAATATCTTATTTGTATCGCCTTAAAACTTTTAGGTAATTCCAACGAATAACATAAAAAATACATACTCTTATGCAATGTAGGGTGACAAGTTTGGTACTAAAAACATGGAGGAAGACCTCAAGCTTGGTTACAAGTATGGCTATAAAGTGGTAGTTAAACACCGAAAAAGCTTGGGGCAGATACCAAGAACCACTTTACAGGTTAAGGTAAATAAAATTCAATCCAGATTAACCTTTATTATCAAAATAATATAGTCATGTTGGATATTATTAATATTTACAACTTTGTTTTAAGGGGAGTAGCACTGTCAATGAATGCACTAGTCCTATTAGAGAGCAGTGCGTTGATAACAGTTTGCAACCAGAAGATGATTTTGATCCCAGTCAATCCCAATTTTCCACAGAGGTGCAGCTGCATGATGGTGCTACGACTGAGCTGGCACATGATGGTAATATGGATGTATTTTAATCATATACTTAATAATTTTGTAGTTATACATTTTGTATTTCTATTTTTTTTTACTTATACATTTATGATTGTCCTTATAAAGTTTGTGGTCTCAACGACAGAGAATGTTGTACTTGAGGCTTGTACAGGTGAAGATGAGCATGTGGGAGCAACCATTCCAACAGTGTTGACCAGTGCACTAGGTAAATAATTACATTTCATGTGTTTTTTTTAATATTACTGAACTAGTTCAATGATATTTAAAAAATGGCCATTTAAATTTTGTAATTTTTTCTTTTGTAGGTGATGCCTCATCACAGCGACCTCCATTACATTATGAGTACCCTATGACTACGCATGATCTAAATGATAGGAAGCAATCACAATCAGATTTTGAAGAGAACCCAGAGAACGAAGACATAGATATTGATGAAATGATTAGTAACTATAGGGCTAAGAAGAAGAGGCCAACTAAAAGTACTAAATGATGATGTACATGAATATTTTAATATTTTAATATATATGTTTGGTTTTACTATAAATATTTCAATAGATTTATATGCTGGGTATTCGTGAATTGAGAGTGATGTGAGGGGGGAGGAGGGGCTATAAGAGCTTATGCCTTCACATGGTTGGCCCTGTTTAGTAGAGAATAATTTATTGGAGTCATTTAATCTTGGAGAAAACCTCCCTCGATCCAACATAGCAACAACAAAGTCAATGTTGACTTGGTTGCTGTTACTTCAAATCAAGGGAGGCAGTTTGATCAAATATTAGACATGTGGCTCCAATAAATTATTCTTGAAACCAAGAGTATCTCATTCAGGTATGTTCTGACACTCTTGTAAAAATGCATATTAGAGTAAATAATGCACTACAAATATTACTTGTATTATTTTTTAGATATTTATGGATGTTGAATGATTGTGGCAGGTACTTTAAGATCTTTCTTCATCGATTGAGAGAAGATCAAGACTAACAAAGGGCCATACAGTGGAAGAGAAACACATGGGGCCAACCGTTTCAAGTATATTGTTGACCAGCTCATCAGATCAGGTGCAATTTCTCCTTTCAGCATATAATTTTATATAGCCATCAATTCTAGTTATTTTAATTTAGATCTGTTTATTTCTTTTTAAATATAATATAGCTTAAAATGTGTGTAGTGAATAAATGGAGCATCCTTGGCACCTACAAGTGTCAAATTGGTTAATATGGATCTATTACCAAAGCTAGTAGATATGAATTAGAAGTTGTGTATTGGGAATAGTACGGGGGTTGGCATGCCCTGAGAACATTGTTAATTATAATTAAACTAAGGAATGACTGTAGAAAATAATATATTTGGAGAAATCAATTCACATCTTGCAAAGTTAAAACATCATGGCCTTCTACTGAATTTTGATTGCTTTATGTGTTACTTGTCTTTATCTAATGTGCATGGAATGGAAAACTACTGCAATTTTCCTCTCCTTTTGATGAAAACAACTGAGACAGTTGTATTCTCATTTAGTTTGCTAGTTATTATGCATTCCAAAATTGTGAGGTAGCTGCTATTGTAGTGCATAAACCATTGTTCATGTGAGGCAGGTTTTGTACAAATTTTCTTCTTAACAATTTTATTTTCCTCTGCTCATGGTTTCATTTTTTTTTGCTGCGTAAGGCACATAATAGATATCGTTTTTCTTCTTTTATTTTTCCTTGTTCTTCTCTTCCAACAAATACTGAGAATGACTAAGACCAAGTTCTAATATTGTCTCAATGTTTTATAGTCTTCTTTTTTCCAAAAGTAAATTTGTAATATGTGTGCAAGTTTTAGATGTTTCTTTAGAGCTGGTCATGCCCATAATAATTGTTGGAGAATGATATGGTTGTGTAGAACCTAGGTGAAGATATAGGGCATTGGAAAAAAAAAACAGATCCTGGGATAAAGATGGTAAGAATT
>ML858210.1:0-13411 GCA_009831015.1 Picea engelmannii
CAGTTAATTCTTTAATCTTCATTGACCAACTTTTCCTCGTCAACTTCAAAAGCTTTTCTTGCTTTCTTAAGCTCTTCGTTCATTGTTAACAATTCTGTACAGCGGTTGAGCTTGGGTAAATCCTGCATAAGATGAAAGCATCAAGTATTGAGCAAAAGAAATCTGTTAAAAATATGGATTTTGTCTGATATTTTGTTATCTTCTAGAGAAAGCACCATAAATCAGGTTGTTCAAACTAAAATCAATGCAGTAGATCCAAACAGATTAAGGGAAGCTATCACGTGAACAGGGTGTACAATGCAGCTACAGGACCATAGAAAGACAGCAGCAATGTTTATTTTAAAATGAACTAGAGATTTTAAATATAGAGAAATTTGAAACATGCCAACATGATCACCAATCTGTTGACCATAATGCGGCATTCTGAGTGACATAAATAGCTGTAACTCAACTGAAATAGAAAAAAAAAAAAACTAATTTGCACGAAATGCCTATTTTGGCCATGTACCTATCCCCGAAATGCCGAAATGGATACAAAATGCTTTGGAAACACTGCCAGCAGTACCATACAGCGTTTTCAAATCTGGAAACACCATATGGTATGACTGGCAGTGTTTCCAAAGCATTTCAGCCATTTCCAGCGATGTTTCAGAAGTTTCTGGGCCCACCTAAGTGCCTGAGAGGGGCGTGGGATCCATAGAAAAATATCACCCTATCCGTGCCAATGACACTAAGATAAAACAGAGATAGGGGATTGAGCTTTGAGGAGTTTGTCACCTTGGTAATTAATGGTAATATTAAATTATTCAAGTAAAGGATAGAAAAAAGTCTTACCTTTTCTAAGCTTTGAGGAGTTTGTCACCTTGGTAATTAATGGTAATATTAAATTCTTCAAGTAAAAGAATAGAAAAGGGTCTAAACTTTTCTATCCTTTTACTTAAATTTTAACATTACCATTAATTGTTTCAGGATGTTTGAGAGTGGTTCCAACCTCATCGAACTTCATATGGAGAAAGTAGAATTTTAAATCCAATTCAGAATTCAACAGACTTAACAGTTTTCCGGATTCAGGATTGGGCGGATTGTAGCGTTTCCACTGGATTCCATCATGTATGAGAATATGGGATTCGCATTAGTCAAAACCACCAAGCTATGGAATTTTCCATCATGTAATCATCTATGAAAGTTAATATAGACATGGATCTCCTTCTGAAATATCATTTATGTGTATCATTCTTATTTTCTTGTAAGATAGTGTTATTTAAAAAAAAAACTATATATCTATATTTTCTGTATTCTTTATATACGGCATTTCCTACACGTATCCATTTTGAGGGGGTCACATTTCCAAGAGTTCCCAATTCGGAAACTTGTACACATTTCCACGTTTTGTGCAACTTAGAAATAAAACAGGTCAAATCCAGCAACTGGAAGGTAGGCACTGTTATGGAACAAGGCATAGTTCCCCAGCTACCCAAGTACGAGGGATGCATCAATTGATGGGAAACAAACACTTGACACAAATTGAATTTGGAAAAATCTAGCAAAATTCAAAGTACATGAGGACAACAAATCAATGTTATTGAAACCATTCAGAATTGTTGGAACCAGCCGATCTGACTGGTTTTGGGGCAAAACTGGTTCAAATCGCCCTCACGAACCGTTTTTGGCCGGTTCAGTACCGAACCAGCCAGTTCCGTACTGATTGCGTACGACGCATCATGGACCCATGGAATTCAATTTTTTTTTAAATAACAATTGTTTAACAGAAGGGGGCCTATTACCTAACCCTAGGGCCTACTCAAGCCTATTTAAAGAGGTCCCCCCCTCTAATTCACTCACACTATTCATTTGAGCTCTTTGGAATTTTTTAACTGAGTTTCTTTGGTGGTTTTGGAGAGCAATTTGCAGGGCTTCTTTGAAGGAGTTCTCAGGCAGATTTGGATAGCTGGTATGAATACCTTCAGGGCCAAGGGAATCAAATTGGAATCCCACTGTAGGGTCTATTCATGAGGATGAAGATTCTTCTGATTAGTAGTATGTACTTCTAGTTATAGTATTATACTATGCTTATTTTTGGACTTTAGAGGCCATTTAGAGCCTCTTTGTTGATGTGTTTTTGTTCAGATATGTATTGCACTCGGTACTATTTTGGTTATATGCACTCTTGCTATATAAATGAGAAACTTTACATATTTGTGTATAAATGGTTTGGATTCATATGGATGCACATGAATATATATGTTTTTTTCCAAAATTTGAATATTTTATGTAGTTTTTGGTCGACTGGTTTTTTTGTCTGCTTCTTTTCCAGTTCGGTTCACATTTTTGGGGTCAACTAGTTTGGTCACCAGTCTGGTTCTGATAACTATGCAACAAATTTAGATTGAACAAGGAGGTGGATACTTATCTATTTGAATTTTATTTCCTTTGTTGATGAGTTAGGAGGAAAGATCAAGTGTGCCAATAACAAAACCAAGTGGCCAGAAGATGCTTTTAAACATAACTTTCAAGCTCTTTCTCCAATCCATAAGCATGCATTACTATGGACTTATGTGTACCTTCCTTGTGAACCAAGTATAAGGGATGCATCAATTCATGGGAAACCAACATTTTCCACAGTGATTTTTGAAGATTTGGCGAAACTCCAAACTACAAAAGGACAATAGATGTAGATCAAACAGGAAAGGGGGAGGCAGATAGTGATCTATTTAAATGTTATTTTGATTCTTTATTCCAGATTTAGGATCAAAGATCAAGGAAGTGTGCAAACTTCAAAGCAAAAAACCAAGAGGTCCAAATATGCTTTTTGAATGCACCTTCAAGTTGTTTCTCCAACGCATATTTCCAAAGGCTAGCAGAAAAGGATTTAATCTTGATGCCTTAACCTAGGATTTTGGACAGAACAGTCCGTTACAGGTCAAAATGGTCATTCAAAAAGAAGATTTTAAAAAAGTGTGCAAACAATGGGAAACCACTAATGCATCAATGAAGAGATTCAAAACACTTCTTTAAAGAGGAAAATTTTTTGCTTCTCTTAATGAAGCCATTCCCAATTAGATGTTTGACTGTCACTATAGGTAAGCCCTATGGTGGATTCCTATGTTTGTGAGTTTAGTAGTTTCCTAGTCCCCTATCTGTCTGAATCCAGCAATTACAGTCTATGTATGCATGTGGACTTTCAATGCATAAATTTTATAAAAATGATTGGATAAATTCTCATAGATGTTTGTTTCCTAGTCTATCTCAACTATTTATATATCTGAATGTGTTGAAAGTTACTATATACTAGGCGGGTCAAGATGGTATGAAAGTATGAGGTTTAGAGCAGTTCCCAACTTCCAATGGTACCAGAGCTACAGGTTGTTTATTCTGTGTCCGACTCCAGACAGAATAGAATCACCATAGAAATTGTGGAAGAAATGCATTACCCCATCACCTCCACAAAAGATATGCAAGATGCAGTATCAAAGTTGTCACTGAAGAATGAAATGGAGGATTCTGTAGTTAATAACTTGAAAATTCTTGGATGACATTGTAAAGAAACTTACCAGAGCATTTGCAAATAACCTGGAATAGGTAGAAGTTGTGTGCAAATGTTATTATATCCATCAAGAAAAAAATAAGATTTCAGAAACATTCTGTTTACTGAATATATACTGAATATTCCAAAATCATTTCATTGTTGTTTATGAATAGAAGAAACATAGCTATGAGTGTAATTCTTGATGAATATCAACAGCCATAGAAAGTTTATTGAATCTCAAAGGCTATCCCACTCCAAGGATCCATCCATCAAGGATGTCATCTATTCCCTTGTATGTGATAGCCGCAGATCATCGGGATAACTACTTGAGTCTGCCCATATACAAGGTCAAAAATAGAGTACTTTTCTTCCTGCTCCTGGACAACTGGTGCATATACACTTTGCAGAGTCAATGCTCACCCTAGCACTCTAACAAAATTCTGTTGAAGAAATTTTTGAGGTCTCTGGACACCTTCACCAAAGCAGCAGGAGCTGTAGTGGGCAAAGAGAAGACAGAAGCTCTCCTTATTGGGCAGGAGGAATCTCCCAAGTGATTTGACAAAAAATGGAACTTTATTAAGCCAGGGCAAAGCATAAGGTACCCGGGCATCCCTTTCGACCTTGATCTGTCAGAATTATATGTGGGACTGGGTGTTACCTAGATTTGAAGGAAAAATTCAAAAATGGTATCCCCGAGACATTCCTCTGCCAGGAAAAAACACTATAGTAGAAATTCTGGCAGCAGGACATGTCTCCCATTGCCTCTTCCCTACTGCCAATCTGCCTCAAGCTATAGAAAGTCAGCGCAGTTGTTTGGAGGTTTCCTTTGGGGAAAAAAGGAAAGAGGGGACTCCTTCAAATTGCTTGGAACACATGTACTCTCCCGCAAGAACAAGGGGAGCTCAAGTTGGAAGATGTTCAGCTCAAGGAACCATGTGAGGGAAAGCCCCTTGGCAGATCGTTGTTCTCCATTGTATTCGGACAGCCACACATGTTGCAGACATAAAGAGTCAGTTCAGTCTATGTAGCAATGTTGGTCGTGTGGTGGCTTTTAGAATTTCAGGATTAGGTATTCTCATGGGCGTGTGGGAAGCTTAACAGATGGTTTCAAATGAGCTTCATCGGGATTTAGTTGGCCCTCGGAGTGTTCGGGACCAGGTCGATTTGGATCATCCCTTAGACAAGTGACAACACTGATAGATTTAATCCCCTTCTTTTAAGGAAAAAGATTGGCAAAAGAGAGCTTCTATACATTGAGGCACTAGTAGGATGAGAACTCAAGAAACTAGATCCAATGGAGAATGCTCAACTGTGCTCAAGGGTTACAAGCTATGGACAAGCAAGATTGTACAACCCTATTAAATTATAGCTGACTCCACCTTATACAAAATGATGGATGTGCAGGGACATATTTAGAAGGATTGGAAATGATCCTATGGTAAATCCTTTTTGACTACAGAATGTAATGTTCCCAAGCAGTTTCGCTAGGAACTTGGGTTATTTTCTGATCTGTTTATGGTATTGCTTGATGTGTTTATACAGGTTTTGTTTCACAAAGTTGCGCTGGGTGACTTGGATTGAGTTTTATAGCATATGGATCTTGGATATAACACAATGCATGAAGAACAAAAGATACAAAAGATAACACAATTAAAATGCTCAAATAACTTCAGATCTGACCTTTATTTAGATAATAAGCTGACCTCCATACATAAGATCTGCAGATCTGGAATGAAATAGCAAGATAAAGAAGTCTGGACTGAATATGCCACCAAGATACAACAAAATAGAGAGATAAGACCTCCTAGGCCTTCAATAGCTGCATGCAGAACAATACAAGATCAATTTCTTTCCCTTGAAGACTTGTAACCCTCAAATCTGGTGGTGATGCACCCCAACTGCCTGAAGAAAGCTAAGAAATTTGGCTTCCTTGAAGATGGCCTTCAAACACTTGCAAAATACTGCCAATCTGTAGATCGGGGGATATATAGTGCCTATGGAGAGATCCCTTAGTCAACCCCTCAGATCTAGGCCTCCAACTCAATGTATATTCAATGAACAGTGCGCCCTTCGTCAGAAATTCGTCCCAAGGCCACAATAAAATAATAAGCAGGAGAATCCCTCCAATAGAAGATGAGAAAGGGCACTCTAGGCCTAGCAAACCCTCCAAGGAAGAGAATTGCCTCATATCTCCCTACACCTCAAATCGAACTGATCTCCTCCAAACAGTGCGCCCCTCCTGCAGGAAACCCTCAGAACTGCGCCCTGCCTCCTTCTTTCACTGTAGAAATTAACTTGTAGCTGAATAAAATGGTGAGGGAAGAATCTTTAACCTCCTTGGCCAAGCTTGGACCAGGAACAAAGGGAGCCAAGACATCCTCTATTTAAAGTGGTTTTGTCACCTGTCTGGGTCGACTTGTCTTTCTGGAGGATAATATCTTAATATTATATATTCTGTTGAGCCAACATGTCTTCTAGGGTTTTCACACATCTATTTAGGGTTTCTCTTGCTTCTGGAATATTCTATTCTAGTCAAAGGTTACATATGGAGGTTAATACCTTCTGCAGCTACCATAATATCAACACTCCCTCTTAGCTAGGGAGGCATTAATGGTCTCAAACACATCCATCCATCTTCACATAGTATGGGCAAGACTCACATAGTCATGTAGACCATTCTACAGGTAGCATCATCACGTCACACATGGATACACCCATGTGGACCTATCAATCTCGTCTAGGGGCCACAACCCGCTAGAGAACACTAGAGCTACACATCGTAGTGTGTGTCACCATCATCGTCATGGGATACACCCGCATGACGTGCTCAGCCATGGCTACACCCATGTCGTGAGTATCATCATAAGTATCATCATTATTATCAGCATCCTCTAGTAGCAATCATCAAATATATATCGTCGTACTTGTTCTTGGTATTCTTCTGTCATAGACAATAGCATAATGTCCATGAGCCTCATTTAGCTATATTGATGATCCATCTCCACCACCGTGTGTCTATCAACTCGGGTCATTCTTGTCCCATGACAAGAATCATGACCTCATCGGAGCTACATTCACCTCATAGTTGATCCTCTCATAGGATCACTCCGTGAATGCATTTAGCTCGATGCTATCGGTCATGTGGAATTGCACCTCAAGCACCTCGGGGCACATCTACTTTGGATGTAGATGCTCCCCATCTCCCCTGGTCTGCAGGCCAATTCCTGTTGAGATAGAGTCGGCCCGATGCTTATTGAGGCTACTCACCTACTCGTGAGAGTTTCAAGGCCCGAAGCAGTTCACACATAGGAGATCTAGCAGCAACTTGAATCTTCAGTCCGTCGACGAGTACATCTGGGCCTATTCCCACATGATCAAGTCCATCTAATCAATCTTGGAATATCGACACAATGCTGCAATGTAATGTTCCCAAGCCGATTTTTTTGCTTGGAACACTAACTGCTCACCGTTTGTTATGTTTGCTTATGTGTTTGCAAGTTTACTCATGGAGTTGCACATTAGAGTTTATGTGATGTTGATTAAGCAATGGAACAATAGATCTGAAGCATATAACATAAACAAGACAAGATGCAAGAAAGAACACCAGTATAGGACCAATAATGTCAGATCTGACCTTTATTTAGATAGTAGATAGATCCTTGAACAAGAGATCTACAGATCTGGAAGAAAACCCCAATAATATCAAAGATGGGTTGTCAGTCGATACAATAATAATCAATACAATGATAATAGCCTACCAAAGGCTCTTTGAAGAGAAGATCCAAGCCTCCAAAGGCCAACAGCTGCAAGGGTAGACTGATGAGATGAAATCCTGATCCAATATGCTGCAAAACCCCTCCATCTAGCTGAGTTGTGCACTGCCCTGGCTATTGATGAACCCCTAAGTTTTGGCCCTCCTCTTCCTGTGCTCCAAATGCTTCCAAACCTTCCCAGAATGTAGGTTGGGCTAGTAGAATTCCCCCTGACAAAGTTTCAAGCCAAAAGGTGGAGTTCTGGCCCTCCAACTAAGTTGACTGAATCACCCAGATTTCGGCCTCACCTCTAGAACCCTCCAACTGCCACCAAAATCTCCTGAATGATGGATCGGGCCAACGCAATCAAGCTGGTGAAATATCAAGATGATCTATGAAGATTCGAGCCACCAAATAAAGGAAACCTCTTCTTGCAGTGCGCCCTTCTCTCCTCCAAGTCGTGCCAAGCTCCAGGTAATAAACTGTTGGGATAACCTCCTCCGGAATAGACTAGAAATGATGCCTAGGACCATACGAAGAAAACCCAGATGCTCCTTTGCCAAGAAGCTCCCTCCTTTCCTCAAATTGAGTTGAACTTCTCAATGTGGTGCGCCCTCCTTGCTGGAAACCCCCTAGGTTGCACACTAGCCTGCCTTTGCCACTAGATCAGAACCCTGCAACACTGTAGAATGGTGTGGGAGGATTATTTCACCTCCGGGACCAAGCTTGGATCAAGGAAGGTGGAATCTTTCACCACCGAGTTGATCTCTAGGGTTTTAGACTCAAAACCCTCAAAATTGCTTATGCTCGAGAGCTCTAATGCAAAATATGATAATAATCCATAATGCCTTAGAAGTACACCCTTCCTTTCTTTTATAGTTCTAGTCTATTCATCTGTTGAGTTAGTTAACCCCTAGGGTTAACTCTTAGCTTAACTCACCTTTTCTTTTCTTTCGTAGAGTTACCCTTTTTCACACAAAGTCAAGTCAGCGATATAATGTTGTGTTTAGAAAGTGTCTTCTGGTTGACTTTGTCCCCATGATGCATGAGACTACAGTCTAGTGGGGATGGCTAGACTACTGAGTCTCTCCAGACCTTTTCATCAAGAGGTGGGGAACAGTCTAGTGCAAATGTCATCTATCTGCCCATCTGTGGATAAGTGATGGAGCTTCATTGCTCCTTCCTGCAACATGTCTCTGATGAAGTCCTGCAAGATCCTTCAAAAAGCCACCTTGCTTCATATCTTGCATTACTGACTATGATATATGACTGAGTGCTACAGATATTTGCTTCCCTGCTTGTCTAGAAATCTTGCTTGATCCCAAGCTGAAGTAGCACACAAGTTCTAGATCTGTCTTCTCCACTTCCAATCCAAAAATTGTATATCCCGACTACCATACTTCATTATCGGAGATCAATCATATCTATTTGTACCACAACATAGGTACCTGCATGCTATGTTGTAACCCAATAATACGGTCATGGCTCAACCATATACTGGCACAAGGTGCTCTCTGCAAAGTAAATGCCTATCCCGTCACACAACTTCCTCAGATGTGTCATCATAGGTGTGGCCATGGACTTCCTGTCCATCATGATAAACCTCTTTAGTCTCCTCACTGAAGATCTCATCTGGTGCCAGCCACGCTTCCAATCCCAATATATCCAGTCAAGATCCTTCATCTCAAACTCTGAAATCAACTCCCTCTATCTAAGAGAATCCTCGGACACTAATGTGGTGCTCGGAGTTCAATGGCTATACTCCATTGGAAAATACACAACTGATTAGAGGACTATGGAAATGGAATTCATGAGTCCGAATGGAAAAAAGGTAGTCTTACGAGCAATGCACCAATATCTGCCTAAGATAGTGTCATCACACAGCATGGAGGCAGTGATGCGTCATGCAGATATAGAGGGGGAAGTTGAGTGTTATATTTCTGACAGTGAGCCACCAGATCATCCTCGACATCATCCAGATGATCTTCAGGTATCACTTCTTAAACATCAAATGGTTTTTGGTGACATTCCTCTAGGTGTACCTCCAGATAAAGCATTTGAGCATGTGATAGAATTAGAAGAAGGGGTCCAAGCAGTCATAACCAACCCCGACCGGCATCCCAAAACTTACAAACACGAGATTGAGAAAACTATCAAGGAGTTGCTCAAGATGGGTCACATTCGACCTAGCTCTAGTCCGTTTGCTTCTTCAATAGTATTTGTCAAAAAGGACGGCACCTTGAGAATACGCATTGATTACCGAGCCCTTAACAAGAAGACCATAAAGAACAGGTACCCAATTCCGAGGATCAATGAGTTGATGGACGAGTTGAAGGGAGCAAAATACTTTTCCAACATTGATCTCCGTACAGGGTATCACCAAATCAAGGTTCGGGAACAAGACATTTCGAAGACAGCTTTCCGATGCCATTATGGGCATTATGAGTACCTGGTTATTTCGTTTGGGCTAACCAATGCTCCTGCTACATGCAAATCTTGCATGAACCACGTGTTCAATAAGCAGTTGCAGAAATTTTTGTTGGTCTTCTTTGATGACATTCTTATTTATAGCAGGACTTGGGAGGAACAACTTAGGCATCTGGATGAAGTATTGGAGATTTTGGAGGAATGCCAACTCTACGCAAAGGAGTCTAAATGTGAATTAGGCATGACTAAGATGCTTTATTTGGGGCATGTGATCGGAGAAAACAGGGTTTAGGTACACCAAGAAAAGATCAGGACAATTATCGAGTGGCCTACCCCCAGGAATTGACAGAACTGAAGAGCTTCCTAGGCCTTTGCACTTATTACAAGAAATTTGTTAAGGGGTTCTCACAGCTGACAACACCTCTTACAAATCTCACTAAGAAAGGGGCTTTCAGTTGGTTGGATGAGGCACAGGCAACATTCGAGATGATGAAACAGGTGATGAGCTCTTGTCCTGTGCTAGCCTTAGCAGATTTCACTCAGCCATTCGTGCTTGAGAGTGATGCTTCCAGGATTGGGATAGGAGTTGTGTTAATGTAAAACAACTATCCCATTTCTTTTGAGAGCCGCAAACTTAAGGAGTATGAGCGGCATTATTCGATATATGACAAGGAAATGTTGGCAATTATGCATGGATTGGCCAAATTCAGACAATACTTGGCGGGGAACAGGTTTAAGGTGAAGACAGATCACAATAGCCTAAGGTTCCTCATGGAGCAGAAAGAATTGAGTAAACGACAATGGAAGTGGATCAGCAAGATTCAAGCCTGTGATTTTGAGATCGAGTATGTTAAGGGCAAGAACAATGTGGTAGTTGATGCCCTTTCCATAATACCACCCACTCTCTCATGGAGATTTCAACCGACTGGAAAGCTCTTCCGTTTGTAGTGTTGATGATTGCAGCTATGTGAGACATTCTCCAGCTTACAAACCTGAGAGATGTTGATCATTGCAGCTATGTGAGATATTCTCCAGCTTACAAACCTGAGAGAAAGCCCCCGAGTGGGGTGTGTGGTTCCTATCTGAGACAGAGAAAGAACGTAGAGATGGCCTCCTCCTTACAAGGAGTTGAGAAGAACTCCAGATGATTCTCCTGTGTAACGCAGTGAGAAAGAAGATCTGCAGAGTTGGACGTGCATGTGGCTGAGCACAAGGTGAACGTGTGAAATCCCAAAGTGGTGGGTGCATC
The DNA here is from genome assembly GCA_009831015.1 of Picea engelmannii. NCBI lineage: Eukaryota > Viridiplantae > Streptophyta > Pinopsida > Pinales > Pinaceae > Picea > Picea engelmannii. Next base: position 10,955 of record ML858210.1, read on the forward strand.
GTCATGAGAACAGAAATGAAGATGATGTATTAGCCTCCTTTGAGCAGAAGAGTTGACGAGAAACTCCAAATGACTCTCCTGTGTAATGCAGTGGGAAAGAAGATCTGTTGAATGGACGTGCCTGTGGACGAGCACAGGGGAACGTGATCCTAGTGGCTGAGCACTAGTGAAGAAGTGGTTCTTCTGTGTAATACAGTGAACCAGAGATGTGGACATCCCTATGGATGTGCCCCTAGTGGATGAGCACTAGTGGGTGTATAAGATCCCTTGCTATATTGTTCAAGACTCAGACCTGCCTGTAACCCTAATTGTAATGTAAAGGGTACAGGTCGGCCCCACCTTAATGTGACTAGTAATTAATGTAAAATATAATTAATCTGGTTAATATTAATTATATTATAAGCTAGTGAGGTCGGCCATGTTGTGCCAATAGACACTTTTGTTTACAAGCTCAGTCTAATATAAGTAAAGGTAAATTCCCCATTGAGGAATCATATCTTTCATGTGAGTTTGGAACTTTCAGCAAGTACACCTTCTTAGGAAAAGTGCGCACCTCTCTTGGGCGCTAGTCTTCTAGGGTTTGAGCACCCTCTTGTGTGCTAGGTTTTTCTTGGTGGTGAAGGTCTTTCTCTTGAAGAATATAGCAAAGGATTTCGCTGGGTTTTCTTCCCTTGTTGAGAAGGGTTTCCCAGAATACTTCTTGTGTTCTTGTGCATGGTGCTTCTTCTTGTTATCTTGGTTGCTGCAACATTAATGGTTATGGTTAAATGCTAAAAATGGAAAGAACTTCATGCTTAACCTTGCTTATTGAAAAATCAACATGGAATAAGAGCATAGGTCTTGAAAGAACCCATTGCACAAGCATCTATCAAGTCTCCTCTCACTTTTGCAGAACTGTACAACCCTCCTAGGGTTTCCAGAAAAATCCGTACAGCCCTCCTTTCTATGGTGTTCTAGCCCTTAATAGTTGGACATTGGGGCTATTTTTGGCATAGAAGAGTACAGCCTCCTCCAGCGCATCTCCAGAAGCTCTTAAAATCAAATTCCGAAGATTTTGAGTTTTTGGCCCTAAGGTTTCTAGGGTGCCGAAATTCCCTACAGAATCTTGATCTTAGATTTCTGGAACTTCTTGAAGAAATGTTTTTCTTAAATCAGCAAGCATCTCTGTGACACTATCAAGTTGATTGTTGGCAGTCATAAGTCCAACATAATCCAAGGTTACTAATTCAACCTAATCATTAGGTTTTCAAAATCCAGTTGGCGAGAGTTTGAAGAAACCAAACAAATGAAGAACAGAGCCTTGATAGAAGATAGGCTTGATGGAGCAAGCAACTTCAGCTCCTGGAAATCAAGGCTTTAGGTCACCATTGAAGAAGATGACCTTTTGGATGTGGTAACTAAAACCCTACCAGACACAGCTACAGATGTAGAGAAGAAGATAAGTAAGGAAGAAGATGTCAAAGCAAGAAAATTAATCATCTACTCAGTAAGATATCATCTCTTACCTCGTATTGCCAACCTAAAGACAGCTTATGATATGTATGAAGCATTAAAAGAAATGTTTGAAAGTGACAACACCCTCAGAGCTCTTACCTTGAAGAGCCAACTTCAAAGTACCAAGATAACGAAAGCTGACACAGTTGCCATCTTCTTTATGAAGATTTCAGAGATTAAAGAACAAGTAGAAACCATTAGAGAAATCATGTCTGATAGAGAACTTGTCTTAACCACTCTCAACAAACTTCCAAAACAATGGGAGCCTAGTGTTGATGATTGCAGCTATGTGAGACATTCTCCAGCTTACAAACCTGAGAGATGTTGATCATTGCAGCTATGTGAGATATTCTCCAGCTTACAAACCTGAGAGAAAGCCCCTGAGAGGGGTGTGTGGTTCCTATCTGAGACAGAGCAGGAATGTAGAGATGGCCTCCTTACAGGGAGTTGAGAAGAACTCCAAATGATTCTCCTGTGTAACGTAGTGAGAAAGGAGATCTGCAGAGTTGGACGTGCTTGTGGCTGAGCACAAGGTGAACGTGTGAAATCCCAAAGTGTTGGGTGCATCATCATGAGAACAGAAATGAAGATGATGAATTAGCCTCCTCTGAGCAGAAGAGTTGATGAGAAACTCCAGATGACTCTCCTGTGTAATGCAGTGGGAAAGAAGATCTATTGAGTAGACGTGCATGTGGACGAGCACAGGTGAACGTGATCCTAGTGGTTGAGCACTAGTGAAGAAGTGGTTATTCCGTGTAATATAGTGAACCAGAGATGTAGACATCCCTATGGATGTGCCCCTAGTGGATGAGCATTAGTGGGTGTATAAGATCCCTTGCTATATTGTTCAAGAGTCAAACCTGCCAGTAACCCTAATTGTAATGTAAAGGGTACAGGTCGACCCCACCTTAATGTAACTGGTAATTAATGTAAAAGATAATTAATCTGGTTAATATTAATTAT
>ML858210.1:21764-39945 GCA_009831015.1 Picea engelmannii
CTTTGATGATGTAAACAAGACTTTGACATGGTTCCATACCCAAAAAGGACAAAAAATAAGGCTTCCTCACTCATATTTCTGCAATTTCAGCAAGGAGATTTAACCCATCCTTACTTTCTTTATCCAATTTCACTTGTAATCTTAAAGCCCTGTTTGCTTTTCTCAATGACAGGTTCCATCTCTTTAAATTTCCCACTTTATGAAGTCATTTTAAACTCAAAACCAAGGACCTTTACAAAGTTTTTCATGGTGATAAACATCCTATGGACCCTTAATGACTTCTTCACCTTCATAATATGTAATGATGTATACAAACCATTTGACTCAGACTTATGACTTGACTCTCATTGACATGCACCTTATCTTTTATTTTATCAATAACCTAAGGCTTCTTGAATCATGCCATGAAACAATACATACACACACATACTCAATGACTCTATTAGGAATGCATTGGTCTTCCCAAGACCAAGGCATGACTTTGTAGACTCTGGACAACCTCTAACTCTACCCTAAAAATACTGATGTTAACATCTGGCTTCAATGGGGATGCTATCCTCCCTGTGAGGTAGCAAAGACCCCGTAGACCAAGTGCCTATCCATTGGGCTGCTCCCAAACCATGTGTGTACCTTGCACTATCATCCCAATCGACATATGATAGGTGGTGTTGTAGCAGTGCTCCCCTAAGTGTAGCCATTTTGTCCAGGCTTTCTGCTAGCCCGATACATAATTCCTCAGATAACCTTCCAACCACTTATTCACTATCTCGGTTTGACCATCAGTTTGAGGGTGGTAACTTGTGCTCGGGGTCAACTCAGTTCCTACCAGTCTGAATAGCTCTTGCCAAAATCCTCCCATGAACCTGCTGTCCCGATCATTGACAATAGTTTTTGGCAACCCATGTAATTAGAATACCTCTCTGAAGAATAACTCCTCTACCTGTGCTGTTGAATACCTGGAGGGTATGGCGAAGAAGTGTGCAAACTTCATGAGCTTGTCAACCGCCACATAGATACAGTCCTTACCCTACACCTGGGGCAACCCACTGATGAAATCCATAGAAATGCTTTCCAATTTTTGTTTGGGGATGGGAAATGGTTGAAGTAGTCTGATAGGGTGAGTGTGCTCTGCCTTGTTTTCTTGGAAGACGCTGCATTCTCTTACGAACCTCAACACATATGTCTTAAGGCCCTTCCATGTAAATCTTTCTCGGATCTTCCTATAGGTTTTCAAGTATCCAGGGTGTCCTGCCAATGGGGAACTGTGTGTTGCATGAATGATTTTGTCCTTGAGTTGAGATTCCGGTACAAGATAGATCCTGTCTTTGTAATAAATGATGTCATCAATGACTCTTATTGATCATCCTGTGTCCGATTATCAAGGATCTCACAAGCAAACTGGTTCTTGGAATATTCTACATGTTTATTTTTCAATAAGCAAGATTAAGCATGAAGTTCATTCCATTTGTAGCATTTAACCATAACCATTAATGTTGCAGCAACCAAGATCACAAGAAGAAGCACCATGCACAAGAACACAAGAAGTATCCTGGGAAACCCTTCTCAACAAGGGAAGAAAACCCAGTCAAATCCTTTGCTATATTCTTCAAGAGAAAGACCTCCACCACCAAGAAAAACCTAGCACACAAGAGGGTGCTCAAACCCTAGAAGACTAGCGCTCAAGAGAGGTGCGCACTTTTTCCAAGAAGGTGTACTTGCTGAAATTTCCAAACTCACATGAAAGATATGATTCCTCAATGGGGAATTTACCTTTACTTATACTAGACTGAGCCTGTCAACAAAAGTGTCTATTGGCACAACATGGCCAACTTCACTAGCTTATAACATAATTAATATTAACCAGATTAATTATCTTTTACATTAATTACCAGTTACATTAAGGTGGGGTCGACCTGTACCCTTTACATTACAATTAGGGTTACTGGCAGGTTTGACTCTTGAACAATATAGCAAGGGATCTTATACACCCACCAATGCTCATCCACTAGGGGCACATCCATAGGGATGTCCACATCTGTGGTTCACTATATTACATAGAAGAACCACTTCTTCACTAGTGCTCAACCACTAGGATCACGTTCACCTGTGCTCATCCACAGGCACGTCCACTCAATAGATCTTCTTTTCCACTGCATTACACAGGAGAGTCATCTGGAGTTTCTCATCAACTCTTCTTCTCAGAGGAGGCTAATTCATCATCTTCATTTTTGTTCTCATGATGATGCACCCAACACTTTGGGATTTCACATGTTCACCTTATGCTCAGCCACAAACGTCTAACTCCGCAGATCTCCTTTCTCACTGCGTTACACAGGAGAATCATTTGGAGTTCTTCTCAACTCCCTGTAAGGAGGCCATCTCTACGTTCCTGCTCTGTCTCAGATAGGAACCACACACCCCTCTCTGGGGCTTTCTCTCAGGTTTGTAAGCTGGAGAATATCTCACATAACTGCAATGATCAACATCTCTCAGGTTTGTAAGCTGGAGAATGTCTCACATAGCTGCAATCATCAACACTAGGCTCGCATTGTTTTGGAAGTTTGTTGAGAGTGGTTAAGACAAGTTCTCTATCAGACATGATTTCTCCAATGGTTTCTACTTGTTCTTTAATATCTGAAATCTTCATAAAGAAGATGGCAACTGTGTCAGCTTTCGTTATCTTTGTACTTTGAAGTTGGCTCTTCAAGGTAAGAGCTCTGAGGGTGTTGTCACTTTCAAACATTTCTTTTAATGCTTCATACATATCATAAGCTGTCTTCAGGTTGGCAATACGAGGTAAGAGATGATATCTTACTGAGTAGATGATTAATTTTCTTGCTTTGACATCTTCTTCCTTACTTATCTTCTTCTCTACATCTATAGCTGTGTCTGGTAGGGTTTTAGTTACCACATCCAAAAGATCATCTTCTTCAAGGGTGACCTAAAGCCTTGATTTCCAGGAGCTGAAGTTGCTTGCTCCATCAAGCCTATCTTCTATCAAGGCTCTGTTCTTCATTTGTTTGGTTTCTTCAAACTCTCGCCAACTGGATTTTGAAAACCTAATGATTAGGTTGAATTAGTAACCTTGGATTATGTTGGACTTATGACTGCCAACAATCAACTTGATAGTGTCACAGAGATGCTTGCTGATTTAAGAAAAACATTTCTTCAAGAAGTTCCAGAAATCTAAGATCAAGATTCTGTAGGGAATTTCGGCACCCTAGAAACCTTAGGGCCAAAAACTCAAAATCTTCGGAATTTGATTTTAAGAGCTTCTGGAGATGCGCTGGAGGAGGCTGTACTCTTCTATGCCAAAAATAGCCCCAATGTCCAACTATTAAGGGCTAGAACACCATAGAAAGGAGGGCTGTACGGATTTTTCTGGAAACCCTAGGAGGGTTGTACAGTTCTGCAAAAGTGAGAGGAGACTTGATAGATGCTTGTGCAATGGGTTCTTTCAAGACCTATGCTCTTATTCCATGTTGATTTTTCAATAAGCAAGGTTAAGCATGAAGTTCTTTCCATTTTTAGCATTTAACCATAACCATTAATGTTGCAGCAACCAAGATAACAAGAAGAAGCACCATGCACAAGAACACAAGAAGTATTCTGGGAAACCCTTCTCAACAAGGGAAGAAAACCCAGCGAAATCCTTTGCTATATTCTTCAAGAGAAAGACCTTCACCACCAAGAAAAACCTAGCACACAAGAGGGTGCTCAAACCCTAGAAGACTAGCGCCCAAGAGAGGTGCGCACTTTTCCTAAGAAGGTGTACTTGCTGAAAGTTCCAAACTCACATGAAAGATATGATTCCTCAATGGGGAATTTACCTTTACTTATATTAGACTGAGCTTGTAAACAAAAGTGTCTATTGGCACAACATGGCCGACCTCACTAGCTTATAATATAATTAATATTAACCAGATTAATTATATTTTACATTAATTACTAGTCACATTAAGGTGGGGCCGACCTGTACCCTTTACATTACAATTAGGGTTACAGGCAGGTCTGAGTCTTGAACAATATAGCAAGGGATCTTATACACCCACTAGTGCTCATCCACTAGGGGCACATCCATAGGGATGTCCACATCTCTGGTTCACTGTATTACACAGAAGAACCACTTCTTCACTAGTGCTCAGCCACTAGGGTCACGTTCACCTGTGCTCGTCCACAGGCACGTCCACTCAACAGATCTTCTTTCCCACTGCATTACATAGGAGAGTCATCTGGAGTTTCTCGTCAACTCTTCTGCTCAAAGGAGGCTAATACATCATCTTCATTTCCGTTCTCATGACGATGCACCCACCACTTTGGGATTTCACACGTTCACCTTATGCTCAGCCACATGCACGTCCAACTCTGTAGATCTTCTTTTTCACTGCGTTACACATGAGAATCATCTGGAGTTCTTCTCAACTCCCTGTAAGGAGGAGGCCATCTCTACGTTCCTGCTCTGTCTCAGATAGGAACCACACACCCCACTCGGGGGCTTTCTCTCAGGTTTGTAAGCTGGAGAATATCTCACATAGCTGCAATGATCAACATCTCTCAGGTTTGTAAGCTGGAGAATGTCTCACATAGTTGCAATCATCAACACTACAAACAGAAGAGCTTTCCAGTCAGCTGAAATCTCCATGAGAGAGTGGGTGGTATTATGGAAAGGGCATCAACTACCACATTGTTCTTGCCCTTCACATACTCGATCTCAAAATCACAGGCTTGAATCTTGCTGATCCACTTCCACTGTCGCTCACTCAATTCTTTTTGCTCCATGAGGAACCTTAGGCTATTGTGATCTGTCTTCACCTTAAACCTGTTCCCCGCCAAGTATTGTCTGAATTTGGCCAATGCATGCATAATTGCCAACATTTCCTTGTCATATATCGAATAATGCCGCTCATACTCCTTAAGTTTGCGGCTCTCAAAAGCAATGGGATAGTTGTTTTACATTAACACAACTCCTATCCCAATCCTAGAAGCATCACACTCAAGCACGAATGGTTGAGTGAAATCTGGTAAGGCTAGCACAGGACAAGAGCTCATCACCTGTTTCATCATCTCGAATGTTGCCTGTGCCTCATCCAACCAACTGAAAGCCCCTTTCTTAGTGAGATCTGTAAGAGGTGTTGTCAGCTGTGAGAACCCCTTAACAAATTTCTTGTAATAAGTGCAAAGGCCTAGGAAGCTCTTCAGTTCTGTCAATTCCTGGGGGTAGGCCACTCGATAATTGTCCTGATCTTTTCTCGGTGTACCTGAACCTTGTTTTCTCCGATCACATGCCCCAAATAAAGCATCTTAGTCATGCCTAACTCACATTTAGACTCCTTTGCGTAGAGTTGGCATTCCTCCAAAATCTCCAATACTTCATCCAGATGCCTAAGTTGTTCCTCCCAAGTCCTGCTATAAATAAGAATGTCATCAAAGAAGACCAACAAAAATTTCCGCAACTGCTTATTGAACACGTGGTTCATGCAAGATTGACATGTAGCAGGAGCATTGGTTAGCCCAAACGACATAACCAAGTACTCATAATGCCCATAATGGCATCGGAAAGTTGTCTTCGAAATGTCTTGTTCCCGAACCTTGATTTGGTGATACCCTGTACGGAGATCAATGTTGGAAAAGTATTTTGCTCCCCTCAACTCGTCCATCAACTCATCGATCCTCGGAATTGGGTACCTGTTCTTTATGGTCTTCTTGTTAAGGGCTCGGTAATCAATGCACATTCTCAAGGTGTCGTCCTTTTTGACAAATACTATTGAAGAAACAAACGCACTAGAGCTAGGTCGAATGTAACCCATCTTGAGCAACTCCTTGATAGTTTTCTCAATCTCGTGTTTGTAAGTTTTGGGATGCCGTTCGGGGTTGGTTATGACTGCTTGGACCCCTTCTTCTAATTCTATCACATGCTCAAATGCTTTATCTGGAGGTACACCTGGAGGAATGTCACCAAAAACCATTTGATGTTTAAGAAGTGATACCTGAAGATCATCTGGATGATGTCGAGGATAATCTAGTGGCTCACTGTCAGAAATATAACACTCAACTTCCCCCTCTATATCTGCATGACGCATCACTGCCTCCATGCTGTGTGATGACACTATCTTAGGCAGATATTGGTGCATTGCTCGTAAGACTACCTTCTTTCCATTCGGACTCATGAATTCCATTTCCATAGTCCTCTGATCAGTTTTGTATTTTCCAAGGGAGTATAGCCATTGAACTCCGAGCACCACATTAGTGTCCGACACATCCACTACAAAGAAATCATTTGTCAATGTATAATTCCCCATGGTTATTTTCAACTTGGGAATCCATCTAGTGCACTTCATCTAATAGCCATCGGGTATAATCACTGTGAATCCCTCAAACTCCTCCATTAGAATCTCTCATCTATACACCAAAGCCGCATCTATAAAGTTGTGGGATGCTCCACTATCAATCAACACTGTAACTGTTGATATTTTGGTAGCTGCGGGAGGTATTAACCTCCATATGTAACCTTTGACTAGAATAGAATATTTCGGAAGCAAGAGAAACCCTAAACATATGTGTGAAAGTCCTAGAAGACATGTCGGTTCAACATTATATAATATTAAGATATTATCCTCCAGAAAGACAAGTCGGCCCAGATAGGTGACAAAACCACTATAAATAGAGGACGTCTTGGCTCATTTGTTCACTCACTCACACACTCTCAGTCACCCAGAAACAGTGCGCAAGTTTGGAGGAGGAGCAACAACAACTGCAGTTGTACAGTTTTCTCTTTTTCAGTCTTTTTGGTACTTTCTCTTGTGCGCCACCCTTGGAGAAGGTGCGCTCTCTTGGTTATCTGTTGGTTATGGTATGGCTTCCTAGAATCATTCTTTCTGTCAAAGGTTAAGGTGGTCGGGGGTGGCTTTATGCCTATGGTTGGGTGACAATGGTGTAGCATTGTCTATGGTTAAACAAGCACATCAACATTATTCTAACAGGTTATGGGCCCACACCCCCTTCAGGACAGTTTAACCACTGGAAGGTAGTGTGGCAATTCTTTGTTAAGTTCATTGTGGCACCAGTAGCAAGTGCAACTGAATTGTAACAAACCCTAATCCAACTCTTTGGGCACTTTAAGTGAAGCATTGGACCTAATTTCTAGATATTCTAGTGCGCCCTAGCCTAGTGCACCCTCTGGTGCCCTCAGCCAACAAAAACGTCAAGTTTGAGTTTTTGGTCAAAGTCAAAGTCAAAGGTGGACTAGTCAAAGTCAAAGTCGAAGGTTGATTTTTGGTCAAAATTAATTTTGTTATCAAAGTTGAAATTTCAGGGTTTCTAGCTTGTTCTAATCATTGAACCTTTTTGATTGAGTTTCTAACCTCTTCTTGTCAAGATGGTGTCTAGTTTTAGATTAGAAGACAAGCTGAATGATGCTGCAAATTTCAAAGGTATGTGCTTGTATATGCTTTTCATGTTATATCATCCAGCAAAAGCATGAGTTTGTTTTGAAGGGAATGTACAAGAGACCTTGTCCAAGCATTGAATTCAGAATGATATTGGATTCAGTACATTCAGAGGAACAAGGAGTGAAGATTGCTGTTTTTTTTCATTTAAAATTGATATGTCTCTAGCTGTTATGGCATTATTATGATCTTATGTTGCATCTTGATCTATTGAAGTTATGATCATTATACTAACCCCTTAATACTAGATATACACTTGTTGATTTCCTCTCTAGGAGATATTCTTGTTCTTATGTAAATGCTTATTGTTTACAAAATTTAGTTGATCTCCTTTAGGTTACTGAACTAGACTCCAGGTAGGATAAATTCCATAGAGGATACCATGGAGATTTTGTTGTTCTTGTTTCTTGTTTCGGGCAGGTCATAAGAGATAAATCTGAGAGGGAGTTAGACTCGGAGGGAGTCATTGATCAAGAAGAAGCCAACATAGTTTCGTGACACTTTGCAGAATGAAAAGGGGCATGCAATAGGTGGAAGCGTGGTCCGAGGATTCTCTCAGATAGAGGGAGTTGATTTCAGAGTTTGAGATGAAGGATCTTGACTGGATATATTGGGATTGGAAGCATGGTTGGCACCAAATGAGATCTTTAGTGAGGAGACTGAAGAGGTTTATCATGATGGACAGGAAGTCCATGGCCACACCTATGACGACACATCTGAGGAAGTTGTGTGACGGGATAGGCATTTACTTTGCAGAGAGCACCTTGTGCCAGTATATGGTTGAGCCATGACCGTATTATTGGGTTACAACATAGCATGCAGGTACCTATGTTGTGGTACAAATAGATATGATTGATCTCCGATAATGAAGTATGGTAGTCGGGATATACAATTTTTGGATTGGAAGTGGAGAAGACAGATCTAGAACTTGTGTGCTACTTCAGCTTGGGATCAAGCAAGATTTCTAGACAAGCAGGGAAGCAAATATCTGTAGCACTCAGTCATATATCATAGTCAGTAATGCAAGATATGAAGCAAGGTGGCTTTTTGAAGGATCTTGCAGGACTTCATCAGAGACATGTTGCAGGAAGGAGCAATGAAGCTCCATCACTTATCCACAGATGGGCAGATAGATGACATTTGCACTAGACTGTTCCCCACCTCTTGATGAAAAGGTCTGGAGAGACTCAGTAGTCTAGCCATCCCCACTAGACTGTAGTCTCATGCATCATGGGGACAAAGTCAACCAGAAGACACTTTCTAAACACAACATTATATCGCTGACTTGACTTTGTGTGAAAAAGGGTAACTCTACGAAAGAAAAGAAAAGGTGAGTTAAGCTAAGAGTTAACCCTAGGGGTTAACTAACTCAACAGATGAATAGACTAGAACTATAAAAGAAAGGAAGGGTGTACTTCTAAGGCATTATGGATTATTATCATATTTTGCATTAGAGCTCTCGAGCATAAGCAATTTTGAGGGTTTTGAGTCTAAAACCCTAGAGATCAACTCGGTGGTGAAAGATTCCACCTTCCTTGATCCAAGCTTGGTCCCGGAGGTGAAATAATCCTCCCACACCATTCTACAGTGTTGCAGGGTTCTGATCTAGTGGCAAAGGCAGGCTAGTGTGCAACCTAGGGGGTTTCCAGCAAGGAGGGCGCACCACATTGAGAAGTTCAACTCAATTTGAGGAAAGGAGGGAGCTTCTTGGCAAAGGAGCATCTGGGTTTTCTTCGTATGGTCCTAGGCATCATTTCTAGTCTATTCCGGAGGAGGTTATCCCAACAGTTTATTACCTGGAGCTTGGCACGACTTGGAGGAGAGAGGGGCGCACTATAAGAAGAGGTTTCCTTTATTTGGTGGCTCGAATCTTCATAGATCATCTTGATATTTCACCAGCTTGCTTGTGTTGGCCCGATCCATCATTCCAGAGATTTTGGTGGCAGTTGGAGGGTTTTAGAGGTGAGGCCAAAATCTGGGTGATTCAGTCAACTTAGTTGGAGGGCCAGAACTCCACCTTTTGGCTTGAAACTTTGTCAGGGGGATTCTACTAGCCCAACCTACATTCCGGGAAGGTTTGGAAGCATTTGGAGCACAGGAAGAGGAGGGCCAAAACTTAGGGGTTCATCAATAGCCAGGGCAGTGCACAACTTAGCCAGAGGGAGGGGTTTTGCAGCATATTGGATCATGATTTCATCTCATCGGTCTTCCCTTGCAGCTGTTGGCCTTTGGAGGCTTGGATCTTCTCTTCAGAGAGCCTTTGGTAGGCTACTATCATTGTATTGATTATTATTGTATCGACTGACAACCCATCTTTGATATTATTGGGGTTTTCTTCCAGATCTGCAGATCTCTTGTTCAAGGATCTATCTACTATCTAAATAAAGGTTAGATCTGACATTATTGGTCCTATACTGGTGTTCTTTCTTGCATCTTGTCTTGTTTATGTTATATGCTTCAGATCTATTGTTCCATTGCTTAATCAACATCACATAAACTCTAATGTGCAACTCCATGAGTAAACTTGCAAACACATAAGCAAACATAACAAACGGTGAGCAGTTAGTGTTCCAAGCAAAAAAATCGGCTTGGGAACATTACATTGCAGCATTGTGTCGATATTCCAAGATTGATTAGATGGACTTGATCATGTGGGAATAGGCCCAGATGTACTCGTCGACGGACTGAAGATTCAAGTTGCTGCTAGATCTCCTATGTGTGAACTGCTTCGGGCCTTGAAACTCTCACGAGTAGGTGAGTAGCCTCAATAAGCATCGGGCCGACTCTATCTCAACAGGAATTGGCCTGCAGACCAGGGGAGATGGGGAGCATCTACATCCAAAGTAGATGTGCCCCGAGGTGCTTGAGGTGCAATTCCACATGACCGATAGCATCGAGCTAAATGCATTCACGGAGTGATCCTATGAGAGGATCAACTATGAGGTGAATGTAGCTCCGATGAGGTCATGATTCTTGTCATGGGACAAGAATGACCCGAGTTGATAGACACACGGTGGTGGAGATGGATCATCAATATAGCTAAATGAGGCTCATGGACATTATGCTATTGTCTATGACAGAAGAATACCAAGAACAAGTACGACGATATATATTTGATGATTGCTACTAGAGGATGCTGATAATAATGATGATACTTATGATGATACTCACGACATGGGTGTAGCCATGGCTGAGCACGTCATGCGGGTGTATCCCATGACGATGATGGTGACACACACTACGATGTGTAGCTCTAGTGTTCTCTAGCGGGTTGTGGCCCCTAGACGAGATTGATAGGTCCACATGGGTGTATCCATGTGTGACGTGATGATGCTACCTGTAGAATGGTCTACATGACTATGTGAGTCTTGCCCATACTATGTGAAGATGGATGGATGTGTTTGAGACCATTAATGCCTCCCTAGCTAAGAGGGAGTGTTGATATTATGGTAGCTGCAGAAGGTATTAACCTCCATATGTAACCTTTGACTAGAATAGAATATTCCAGAAGCAAGAGAAACCCTAAATAGATGTGTGAAAACCCTAGAAGACATGTTGGCTCAACAGAATATATAATATTAAGATATTATCCTCCAGAAAGACAAGTCGACCCAGACAGGTGACAAAACCACTTTAAATAGAGGATGTCTTGGCTCCCTTTGTTCCTGGTCCAAGCTTGGCCAAGGAGGTTAAAGATTCTTCCCTCACCATTTTATTCAGCTACAAGTTAATTTCTACAGTGAAAGAAGGAGGCAGGGCGCAGTTCTGAGGGTTTCCTGCAGGAGGGGCGCACTGTTTGGAGGAGATCAGTTCGATTTGAGGTGTAGGGAGATATGAGGCAATTCTCTTCCTTGGAGGGTTTGCTAGGCCTAGAGTGCCCTTTCTCATCTTCTATTGGAGGGATTCTCCTGCTTATTATTTTATTGTGGCCTTGGGACGAATTTCTGACGAAGGGCGCACTGTTCATTGAATATACATTGAGTTGGAGGCCTAGATCTGAGGGGTTGACTAAGGGATCTCTCCATAGGCACTATATATCCCCCGATCTACAGATTGGCAGTATTTTGCAAGTGTTTGAAGGCCATCTTCAAGGAAGCCAAATTTCTTAGCTTTCTTCAGGCAGTTGGGGTGCATCACCACCAGATTTGAGGGTTACAAGTCTTCAAGGGAAAGAAATTGATCTTGTATTGTTCTGCATGCAGCTATTGAAGGCCTAGGAGGTCTTATCTCTCTATTTTGTTGTATCTTGGTGGCATATTCAGTCCAGACTTCTTTATCTTGCTATTTCATTCCAGATCTGCAGATCTTATGTATGGAGGTCAGCTTATTATCTAAATAAAGGTCAGATCTGAAGTTATTTGAGCATTTTAATTGTGTTATCTTTTGTATCTTTTGTTCTTCATGCATTGTGTTATATCCAAGATCCATATGCTATAAAACTCAATCCAAGTCACCCAGCGCAACTTTGTGAAACAAAACCTGTATAAACACATCAAGCAATACCATAAACAGATCAGAAAATAACCCAAGTTCCTAGCGAAACTGCTTGGGAACATTACATTCTGTAGTCAAAAAGGATTTACCATAGGATCATTTCCAATCCTTCTAAATATGTCCCTGCACATCCATCATTTTGTATAAGGTGGAGTCAGCTATAATTTAATAGGGTTGTACAATCTTGCTTGTCCATAGCTTGTAACCCTTGAGCACAGTTGAGCATTCTCCATTGGATCTAGTTTCTTGAGTTCTCATCCTACTAGTGCCTCAATGTATAGAAGCTCTCTTTTGCCAATCTTTTTCCTTAAAAGAAGGGGATTAAATCTATCAGTGTTGTCACTTGTCTAAGGGATGATCCAAATCGACCTGGTCCCGAACACTCCGAGGGCCAACTAAATCCCGATGAAGCTCATTTGAAACCATCTGTTAAGCTTCCCACACGCCCATGAGAATACCTAATCCTGAAATTCTAAAAGCCACCACACGACCAACATTGCTACATAGACTGAACTGACTCTTTATGTCTGCAACATGTGTGGCTGTCCGAATACAATGGAGAACAACGATCTGCCAAGGGGCTTTCCCTCACATGGTTCCTTGAGCTGAACATCTTCCAACTTGAGCTCCCCTTGTTCTTGCGGGAGAGTACATGTGTTCCAAGCAATTTGAAGGAGTCCCCTCTTTCCTTTTTTCCCCAAAGGAAACCTCCAAACAACTGCGCTGACTTTCTATAGCTTGAGGCAGATTGGCAGTAGGGAAGAGGCAATGGGAGACATGTCCTGCTGCCAGAATTTCTACTATAGTGTTTTTTCCTGGCAGAGGAATGTCTCGGGGATACCATTTTTGAATTTTTCCTTCAAATCTAGGTAACACCCAGTCCCACATATAATTCTGACAGATCAAGGTCGAAAGGGATGCCCGGGTACCTTATGCTTTGCCCTGGCTTAATAAAGTTCCATTTTTTGTCAAATCACTTGGGAGATTCCTCCTGCCCAATAAGGAGAGCTTCTGTCTTCTCTTTGCCCACTACAGCTCCTGCTGCTTTGGTGAAGGTGTCCAGAGACCTCAAAAATTTCTTCAACAGAATTTTGTTAGAGTGCTAGGGTGAGCATTGACTCTGCAAAGTGTATATGCACCAGTTGTCCAGGAGCAGGAAGAAAAGTACTCTATTTTTGACCTTGTATATGGGCAGACTCAAGTAGTTATCCCGATGATCTGCGGCTATCACATACAAGGGAATAGATGACATCCTTGATGGATGGATCCTTGGAGTGGGATAGCCTTTGAGATTCAATAAACTTTCTATGGCTGTTGATATTCATCAAGAATTACACTCATAGCTATGTTTCTTCTATTCATAAACAACAATGAAATGATTTTGGAATATTCAGTATATATTCAGTAAACAGAATGTTTCTGAAATCTTATTTTTTTCTTGATGGATATAATAACATTTGCACACAACTTCTACCTATTCCAGGTTATTTGCAAATGCTCTGGTAAGTTTCTTTACAATGTCATCCAAGAATTTTCAAGTTATTAACTACAGAATCCTCCATTTCATTCTTCAGTGACAACTTTGATACTGCATCTTGCATATCTTTTGTGGAGGTGATGGGGTAATGCATTTCTTCCACAATTTCTATGGTGATTCTATTCTGTCTGGAGTCGGACACAGAATAAACAACCTGTAGCTCTGGTACCATTGGAAGTTGGGAACTGCTCTAAACCTCATACTTTCATACCATCTTGACCCGCCTAGTATATAGTAACTTTCAACACATTCAGATATATAAATAGTTGAGATAGACTAGGAAACAAACATCTATGAGAATTTATCCAATCATTTTTATAAAATTTATGCATTGAAAGTCCACATGCATACATAGACTGTAATTGCTGGATTCAGACAGATAGGGGACTAGGAAACTACTAAACTCACAAACATAGGAATCCACCATAGGGCTTACCTATAGTGACAGTCAAACATCTAATTGGGAATGGCTTCATTAAGAGAAGCAAAAAATTTTCCTCTTTAAAGAAGTGTTTTGAATCTCTTCATTGATGCATTAGTGGTTTCCCATTGTTTGCACACTTTTTTAAAATCTTCTTTTTGAATGACCATTTTGACCTGTAACGGACTGTTCTGTCCAAAATCCTAGGTTAAGGCATCAAGATTAAATCCTTTTCTGCTAGCCTTTGGAAATATGCGTTGGAGAAACAACTTGAAGGTGCATTCAAAAAGCATATTTGGACCTCTTGGTTTTTTGCTTTGAAGTTTGCACACTTCCTTGATCTTTGATCCTAAATCTGGAATAAAGAATCAAAATAACATTTAAATAGATCACTATCTGCCTCCCCCTTTCCTGTTTGATCTACATCTATTGTCCTTTTGTAGTTTGGAGTTTCGCCAAATCTTCAAAAATCACTGTGGAAAATGTTGGTTTCCCATGAATTGATGCATCCCTTATACTTGGTTCACAAGGAAGGTACACATAAGTCCATAGTAATGCATGCTTATGGATTGGAGAAAGAGCTTGAAAGTTATGTTTAAAAGCATCTTCTGGCCACTTGGTTTTGTTATTGGCACACTTGATCTTTCCTCCTAACTCATCAACAAAGGAAATAAAATTCAAATAGATAAGTATCCACCTCCTTGTTCAATCTAAATTTGTTGCATAGTTATCAGAACCAGACTGGTGACCAAACTAGTTGACCCCAAAAATGTGAACCGAACTGGAAAAGAAGCAGACAAAAAAACCAGTCGACCAAAAACTACATAAAATATTCAAATTTTGGAAAAAAACATATATATTCATGTGCATCCATATGAATCCAAACCATTTATACACAAATATGTAAAGTTTCTCATTTATATAGCAAGAGTGCATATAACCAAAATAGTACCGAGTGCAATACATATCTGAACAAAAACACATCAACAAAGAGGCTCTAAATGGCCTCTAAAGTCCAAAAATAAGCATAGTATAATACTATAACTAGAAGTACATACTACTAATCAGAAGAATCTTCATCCTCATGAATAGACCCTACAGTGGGATTCCAATTTGATTCCCTTGGCCCTGAAGGTATTCATACCAGCTATCCAAATCTGCCTGAGAACTCCTTCAAAGAAGCCCTGCAAATTGCTCTCCAAAACCACCAAAGAAACTCAGTTAAAAAATTCCAAAGAGCTCAAATGAATAGTGTGAGTGAATTAGAGGGGGGGACCTCTTTAAATAGGCTTGAGTAGGCCCTAGGGTTAGGTAATAGGCCCCCTTCTGTTAAACAATTGTTATTTAAAAAAAAATTGAATTCCATGGGTCCATGATGCGTCGTACGCAATCAGTACGGAACTGGCTGGTTCGGTACTGAACCGGCCAAAAACGGTTCGTGAGGGCGATTTGAACCAGTTTTGCCCCAAAACCAGTCAGATCGGCTGGTTCCAACAATTCTGAATGGTTTCAATAACATTGATTTGTTGTCCTCATGTACTTTGAATTTTGCTAGATTTTTCCAAATTCAATTTGTGTCAAGTGTTTGTTTCCCATCAATTGATGCATCCCTCGTACTTGGGTAGCTGGGGAACTATGCCTTGTTCCATAACAGTGCCTACCTTCCAGTTGCTGGATTTGACCTGTTTTATTTCTAAGTTGCACAAAACGTGGAAATGTGTACAAGTTTCCGAATTGGGAACTCTTGGAAATGTGACCCCCTCAAAATGGATACGTGTAGGAAATGCCGTATATAAAGAATACAGAAAATATAGATATATAGTTTTTTTTTTAAATAACACTATCTTACAAGAAAATAAGAATGATACACATAAATGATATTTCAGAAGGAGATCCATGTCTATATTAACTTTCATAGATGATTACATGATGGAAAATTCCATAGCTTGGTGGTTTTGACTAATGCGAATCCCATATTCTCATACATGATGGAATCCAGTGGAAACGCTACAATCCGCCCAATCCTGAATCCGGAAAACTGTTAAGTCTGTTGAATTCTGAATTGGATTTAAAATTCTACTTTCTCCATATGAAGTTCGATGAGGTTGGAACCACTCTCAAACATCCTGAAACAATTAATGGTAATGTTAAAATTTAAGTAAAAGGATAGAAAAGTTTAGACCCTTTTCTATTCTTTTACTTGAAGAATTTAATATTACCATTAATTACCAAGGTGACAAACTCCTCAAAGCTTAGAAAAGGTAAGACTTTTTTCTATCCTTTACTTGAATAATTTAATATTACCATTAATTACCAAGGTGACAAACTCCTCAAAGCTCAATCCCCTATCTCTGTTTTATCTTAGTGTCATTGGCACGGATAGGGTGATATTTTTCTATGGATCCCACGCCCCTCTCAGGCACTTAGGTGGGCCCAGAAACTTCTGAAACATCGCTGGAAATGGCTGAAATGCTTTGGAAACACTGCCAGTCATACCATATGGTGTTTCCAGATTTGAAAACGCTGTATGGTACTGCTGGCAGTGTTTCCAAAGCATTTTGTATCCATTTCGGCATTTCGGGGATAGGTACATGGCCAAAATAGGCATTTCGTGCAAATTAGTTTTTTTTTTTTTCTATTTCAGTTGAGTTACAGCTATTTATGTCACTCAGAATGCCGCATTATGGTCAACAGATTGGTGATCATGTTGGCATGTTTCAAATTTCTCTATATTTAAAATCTCTAGTTCATTTTAAAATAAACATTGCTGCTGTCTTTCTATGGTCCTGTAGCTGCATTGTACACCCTGTTCACGTGATAGCTTCCCTTAATCTGTTTGGATCTACTGCATTGATTTTAGTTTGAACAACCTGATTTATGGTGCTTTCTCTAGAAGATAACAAAATATCAGACAAAATCCATATTTTTAACAGATTTCTTTTGCTCAATACTTGATGCTTTCATCTTATGCAGGATTTACCCAAGCTCAACCGCTGTACAGAATTGTTAACAATGAACGAAGAGCTTAAGAAAGCAAGAAAAGCTTTTGAAGTTGACGAGGAAAAGTTGGTCAATGAAGATTAAAGAATTAACTGCTCTTGCACAGAAGTGGACAGAAAATTTTGATAAGATAAAATGATAATTATGTTGCATAGAGATACTGTGTTCACAATCATCCTCAGATTGTTCTTGCCACAAAGGAACATGAAAGAATAGTAAAGATAGAGAAAGTAAAGATGAGTACATAGTTATAACTCCTTGGAAAATAGTATAACTATTTTAAAGATTTTACATAAGCAACGTTAAATTGCAGTCTTTAAATGCACTAGACTCACTGAACTGGTATTGTTCATCATTTTTCTTTAATATGTTAAGTCTTATATTTCTTCTGTTGGCATTTGATATCACAGACTTTTTTCTTCTCTCATCTTCTTTTGAAGTCTCAAACGATTGTGCATATTTTTCTTTCCTTTTGTTCGAAGACATTGTCATTATTGGAGCTTTAATCGCCTTTGCAAGGAGTCTTCAAACATCCAGTGTTGCAAACTGCCTGGAGGTTTCAACTTTTTGGGTTGCTTTGTATTGACGAGGTATTTCCAAACTTAACTTTAAATCTGGATTACAATTCACATTCCCAATGATAGGATCAATTAGTCACTTTCTTCCCTTTTTCTTTGATTTCTTCCCAACTGGATGGTTCATAATTTATAAGGTAATCTAAATAAGCATTGATCTCTTTTTCACTTGCTATTGTTGATGTGTTTCTGACAATAAGAAATTCCAAGTTAGAAATGGATTGTTTAATCTTCATCTTAATGCGTTCCAGTTAATAGCTGCCATTCTACTGCCTTGTGCCTTTTGCTAGTTAATTTGAAGACAATGGAAGGATCTCTGGAGATATTAAATGAAAGGATTTTCCCTAGAAGGGTCTCTAAATGAAAGAAAAGTGGGATTTTGACTAGGAGGATCTCTAGTTGAAAGCACAATATCTTTCATTTTTTTTCCCTTGACAAAAATTGGTTATTTGGTATCTTTTGGCAGTAGATGGTAATGATGACGTTTGAGCATGATCTGCCATAGCTGTATGTCCCTTCCTTCTAAAGTATGGAAAATGGTGCACTTATATCTGAGGGTTTGAAACTTTAATTTTTTAGCATAATTTACCCATCCATTTTCTCCCTGTCCAAAACTTTTGTCATTGTTCTGTTTTACTTGGCATAACCCTAAGAAGGGGGTTGAGATCTATTTCTAATGGTTGAGATTTCCATTCATTTGCTGAAGACA
>ML858213.1:2479-14905 GCA_009831015.1 Picea engelmannii
GCTGGCTAAATGACATTACGTCCTTTTTCCATGATGAAAAATTACTCTTATACAATCAAGGTTTATAAAGTTTTTACATAGCATCAACTTAGTGCCATCAAACGGAGGCCGGTGAAGGAAGACTTATAACATCTCGCAGACCTGTGTAAGTTTATGAATAAATAACTCGCAGGCTTTCAAGGAAATAACAGGATAAGCTGCCAATGAGGGCTCTGATACTAGATATCGCTGGTGGGTGTGCTATTGGCAGCAAGCAGCCTATTTTCAAATGCCATTGCAATCTTCCCTTTTTATAACCTTTCCAAGATATCGCCGAGATAGCCTGAGATCCTAAGGAAAAAACAGTGATGTTGTTCCAAACTTAAGATTTTGTGACCTGGAGACGCAGATACGAATGCCAGAAAGGTCGGAACATTGTCACTAAGTTAAACGTTGAATGGGCAGTCATGCTGATGAATCAGATATCCCAAGGAAACTCACCGGCAAAAAAAAAAAAAATGAAATCAAATGCAAACCACCGAAGGGGGATAATCACCATGCGCTGGGGTAACCACTGGTTGTTTTAAAAGGGAAAATAAGTGCCATGCACACAAAACGCAGAGATATACTTTAGTGAAGCAGAGTGGTTCTAACAGCCAAGAATTGAGTTCACAGGTAAGTTACCAGAACGAAATGCTCACAAGGAAAAATCGCCCAGTAGAGTCAATGACCCCACAGTCAATCTGGAAAACGCCATCACTAATTAAAACGCTCGACAATGTAAAAAAAAAAATGCCCACGGTCCAATGAAAAATTCTAGAACATTAAACAATAAAAATTACCCAGTCCCGCACAATAATTAAAAATGTACATAGTCCAGATTGAGGAATAATAAAAGGGGTTTGCACAGTCCATAATTAACTCACAGGAAAACTTGGTTGCAGGTACACCTCTCCCCTGTGCGCGCAGCCACGAATTAAGTTACCAGGGATGCTAACGGGTTTCAAAATAACCACCATTGATTTACTACGACTTACAGATTTATTTACCTAGACGAATTAACCCATGGCTACAGCAGAAAAACTGCGCCATTACTTGCCTTGGGGTGTAGCTATCGTGGCACTCTAATTGTAGCAGAGGTAATCTTGGGAAACTTCACGCATAAGGTAGAGAAGGGAGAAAAACTTATTACCACCAAACACAGGGCCAATCACAGAGCTTCACAGTTATTGCAGTTGAAGAAAGAAAAAAATAAATAAATCTAGATGACAGAAACCAAATGGGCATGAAGAGGCTGCTCAGAATGCCTTCGCTAACAAAAAAAATTAAATCTAAATGAAAAAAACCAAATGGTCCTAAAGAGGCTTCTCAGAATGCCTTCGCTATAAAAAAAATTTAAATCTAAATGACAGAAACCAAATGGGCGTGAAGAGGCTGCTCATAATGCCTTCGCTATAAAAAAAAATTTAAATCTAAATGACAGAAACCAATGGGTGTGAAGAGGCTACTCAGAATGCCTTTTATAAAAAGAAATTAAATCTAAATGATAGGAAACAAAGTGGCACAAAAATGTTGCTCAAATCGAAACAAGTACGCAGGCCATGTTTATCCCTCAAGCATCATACAACACTGAAAAAAAAACCATTTTTCTAATGTTCATCATGTCCTTTACAATCAAATTTAAATCTGAGCATAAGTTTAATGCATGCTACTCTACAACTGACAAACATACCATTTCCTTATCGCTCGCCGCAAATGACTCCTGTGCTCCGTGTCGCTCCTGCTCCACGCTGCTCCTGCTCTCCGACCATAGAGACTACACCAGTACCTCCCAGCCAAACGCTAGGGGTACTCTGCTTCCCCCTTATCCCCACGAGTCGCAAAGGGGCCACACACAGTCCAGATAGTATACCTAGCTTCCCAGCTCGCCTCCAAGGCTGAGCTACCACTCTAATCCCAGCTGATAAAATCCCAACTCCTCACAAGCAATCAATCCAATCCAAATTTGGTAGCATAACGATACCTAACATCCCATCCCCTTTTTCCCTCATCCCCCTTTCTTTTATATAGTTTTGAGACCCTCCCTTGCCCTAATCACATTTAATTTAAGTTTTTTTTTGAAAACCCTCTAAAAATTGTTTGTCTTACAAGTGTCACTCATCCCCCATGTTTCTCCCAAAATCATTTTCTTTAAATTTATTAAAAGGCTCATTTCCCTATTTTTATTATTCCCTTTCCTTCTTTTTTTTTCTTTAAACCAAAAAGGTGAATGCGCTAATTAATCCTTTCATTTTGTCTTTTTAAATTCAAAACTTTTTAAACTCCCGCACGTTAAATAGTTTTATTACTTATGAATTGTCTATGTTTCTTTATTACTTCGTTTCCCTGTTTTATTAATCCCTCCCCCTTTTTTTTTTAAACCAAAAAGGTAAATGCGCAATTAATCTTTTCAATTATTATTTATTTAATATCTTTTGTTCTTTCACAAGTTAGGAATTAATTTCCTCTTTGCAAATTTTTCAAATGCCTTAGTTTAATTAAATCCTTACTCTCTTTATTTACCCCAAGAATTTTATGAAGACCTAACTATTTCTTAGGTGGGTTCTTGTTTAAACTGTTATCTTTATTCCAGGGTCTATTCTTAAGGTTAGACTAAAATTTTACCCTAAAAGTTTTAGATTCAGTACTTAGATTCTGAACTGGGCGACACTGGGTTAGGGGAGTTGTTTAAGGATTTCTTAAGGCGTTATTGTCTTAGGGATATTTAGTTTGGTTTCCTTCATCCACATCAATGCGACGTGCCCTTCAGGACGCACCACGTTCTCCAAGGGTGTCACTCGCCTCGTTCATTTCCTTTGCGTGGCGTTCCCTTCAGGATGCACCACGTGCTCCAAGGGTGCCACTCGCTTCTTGTGTTTCTTTTGTGCGACATGCCCTTCAGGATGCACCACGTGCTCCAAGGGTTCCACTCGCCAACTGGACTGATTGGTAGACATCTATAACCCCTGGAGTCAACACTCCACCAAGTGAACTTGTGGGAGACTAAGGGCTCTAAGGAATAAGGCCCCCGCCTTATTGCGCGCCCCTTAGAATCATCGTGAGCGATTGTCGTAGTCTTCCCTCATGACATCGTGGATCCTCTCAAACTAGGTAATCATTAACCTACAGTTCGAGCCACGACGGGAGTGCTAGTAGGCAATGGTAGGGCTGTTGTCCACCCGTCTCCCTCAACCTCTCTGGAAATCGTGTGTGGACCCTTTACTCCATATGTGAGTCTGGTTGGCAAGCTATCGTCAGCCTGCATCATCGATAATCGTGTCAGAACATGTCAACATTAAATCATCAAATCAATGAAATATCACAGTAATTAAATCAACCCAAATAGCACACTCCCTGACTCAATCCGGAGTCCAAGGCGTTCCACCGATGCCTCTGCATCCTCAAGGTCCAAAACCCTACACACTCAATACAACTGAGTCAAATAGCACCTGTCTACATCAAATAGTAAAACATCATGTTGTCTATCATAATGCATCATAATCAAGTATAAATGTTTTAACATCAGAAAAGTTCAGATCACTTGCGAGCAAGTGTACTCAAATAATAAGTTTTCTCAGTGCACCAGAGCGGGATGTTACATACACCCCCTCTTGGTCTAAACTTCGTCCCGAAGTTTCTCAGTATAAATGCCAAAATAAAAGTATCATAGTATCATAAATCTATCTATCAAACAAAACTGGAAACTGTTGGCGCATATCATATGTGTCCTCCGAGGTCAGTGAGTGCGGACTATAACTGTCCCACTGGACCTTGACCTGATCTACCGTTCGACATCGTTACTATCGAACACAATGATCTAAGATGCAGACCAGCTCAGCCGTGAGCACTCCCTCGTCCAATACCTGCAAGGAACTCATGTCAACCACGTGTGTAGGATCACTAATATAATGTCTCAAAACAGATACATGAAAAACATCGTGCATACGCCTCAAAGAATCAGGGAGGGCTAGTCGATAGGCCATGGGCCCCTTTCTCTCCACAATCTCGAAAGGTCCCATGAATATAGGAGAGAGTGTAGCTCCCTTTCCAAACTTGATCGAACTCTTATGTGGTTTAACCCGCAAGAAGACTCGATCGTCGACCTCGTAACTACGGCCGACTCGGTGTGCATCGGCATGACTCTTTTTTCGATCCTGCACTTCCTTAATCCTTTGTCTTATGGTTTTCATTTGCTCTTCCATTTCTTGGATCGTTTCTGGTCCCACCAGGACCCTATCCTCAAGCCGATCCCAACTCAAGGGTGTCCCACACGGTCGCCGATAAAGGAACTCAAAAGGCACCATCTTAATGGTGCTCTGGTAACTGTTGTTGTAAGCAAACTCTACTAGAGGCAAGAATTCCTCCCAACAATTTTGTTGGTCCATCACGTACATGCGCAACATGTCTTCCAAGGTTTGGTTTGTGCATTCAGTCTGCCCATCAGTCTCTGGGTGATATGCAGTACTAAAATTAAGTTGGGTTCCCAAGGCCTCTTGGAAACCCGTCCAGTAAACACCGATCCTTGATCGGATATAATCTTCTTAGGCACGCCATGCAGCCTCACAATCTCACTGATGAAAATTCTTGCTATGTCAGGTTCCTGATACATCATATGCACAGGAATAAAGTGAGCACTCTTCGTCAGAGTGTCTACTCCTACAAAAATTGAGTCGTGTCTCCTTGTCGTCAGTGGCAATCCAACAACAAAATCCATCGAAATAACTTCCCATTTCGATTCCGAAATGGCATGTGGTTGAAGTAATCCTGTCGGGTGTCTATGTTCAGCCTTTACCTACTGACACCCTAGACATATGGCCACATAGTTGACTATGTCAGCCTTCATTCCCTTCCAGAAGAACAAGGGTTTAAGGTCTGCCCTCATCTTCGTGACTCCCGAGTGAGCCATGTAAACTACTCTATGAGCCTCGCTCAGGATCAACATCCTCAACTCGTCATTTGGCGGTACGTAAATCCGACCTCTAAACCTCAATAAACCATCGCTATCAAATGAATATCCCTCATATCATGGTACCATCATTGTGTTTTGTCCGATAAAATCCTCGACTTCTTTGTGCCAGTCATCATCACACTGTAAAGTGAGAATCTTCTCACGTAGATTTGTCTGAAGAGGTAACACCGAAAATATGCGTGGCCTCCAACTCAAGGCATCCACCACTTGGTTCACTGTTCCCTTTATGTAATTAATCTCGAAGTCGTACTCGCTAAGAAATTCCGACCAATGTCGTTGTCGCGCGTTCAAGTCGCTTTGCGTAAAAATGTGTTGTAGTCCACAATGATCAGTCTTTAATTCAAATTTCCGTCCAACAAGGTAGTGTCTCCAAACCTTCAAGGCATATACGATGGCTAATAACTCCAAATCGTGCGTCACATAGTTCTCCTCATGCCTTCTCAGCTTCCTCGAAATGTAAGCAATCGCTCGTTCATCTTGCATCAAGACTCTGCCTAAACCTTCCTTGGTCACATCAGTGCATACCAAGAAGTCCGCATCCATGTCAGGGACCTTTAGTATCAGCGCTGTTGTCAACAACTCCTTAAGCCTCCGAAATGCTTCTGCTCATTTCTCGGTCCAAACAAACCTCTTGCTTTTCTTCTACAATTTCGTGATCGGATTTGCTATCTTTGAAAATCCCTCGACAAACTGTCGATAGTATCCTGCTAAACCCATAAAACTACGCACTTCTGTGACGTTCATCGGCGCAGGCCATTTCATAATAGCCTCAACCTTGGCTGGATCCACGACGATACCTTCGTCGGAGATTACATGCCCTAAGTAGTGAATCCTCAATTGATAAAAAGACCATTTGGACAACTTCCCATACAATTTGTGCTGTCGTAGACACTGTAGTACCAAGCGCAAGTGCTCTCCATGCTCCTCCGTCGTCCAAGAGTAGATCAAGATATCGTCAATGAATACTTGGACGAACTTGTCCAAGTACTCGCGGAACACCCCGTTCATCAAACTCATGAATACTCCTAGGGCATTTGTCAGTCCAAACAGTAAAACAGTAAACTCATAATGTCCAAATCTCATCTTAAAGGCGGTCTTAGGGACGTCATCCTCCTTGATCCATAGCTGGTGATACCCTGATCGCAAATCGATCTTGGAGAACACCGTCGCACCCTTCATTTGATCGAATAGATCATCAATTCTAGGTAAGGGATATTGATTCTTGATCATAGCCTTGTTCAGTTGATGGTAGTCAATGCAAAGCCTCCACGATCCATCCTTCTTTCATATGAAAATAATTGGTTCACCCCACGGTGACACACTAGGGAATATCAATCCTAGGTCCAACAACTCCTTCAGTTGCATTTTCATCTCTTGCAACTCCGGGGTCGACATCTGATAAGGTGCTCTTGCTATCGGTTCGGTCCCTAGTTTTAGGTCTATGGTAAACTCCAATTTCCTTTTCGGCGACATCCCAAGTAACTCCTATGGAAACACGTCCGCAAACTCCTTCACCACCGGAAGGTGTTCTAGACCTTCTGCTACTCCCTTTTCGTTTAGCGCGAGGATTGCATAAAGCTTGCACCCCTTGCGCATACTCTTCTGTAACTGTAAGGAAGAGACGAACCTCAGGGAAACTCCCTGGTTTCGTCCTACAATCACATGTCTCTTTCCTTCATCATCAACCAATCTCAACCGTTTTGTCTTACAGTTGAGTATCGCCTCATGCGATTCCATCCAATCCATACCAATCACGACGTCATAAGATCCTAAGATCGTGATGTACAAGTTGACCCTCATGAAAAACTCTCCCAGGTTAAGGGCACAGCCCGTAACCTTTCCTCCAACCTTATGTTTGGCTCCCGAGGCCATCTCTACGAAGCTAAACTCGTCTTGTTCAACTTCCTTTACCTTAATCTTTTTTAGCGCTGCACCAGAAATGAAACTCTCAGTAGCACATGGGTCTATCAAAATACTAAGGGTCTGGTCAGCGACAGTACCTGTCGTCTCGAGCACAGTCGACTGGTTCTCTGCCTGACAGTTATTCACCACTGCATGAATTCGATGGGCCTTGCCCATATGTCCCACTGTAGTGGGTCCGGCTGATCCGGACACTCGGGTCCTCTCCACAGGACAGTCGCACTGGTAGTGTGGCTCCCTATATGTCCAACACCCCTTATTCTTCCCAGTAGTCCTGGTACCCGAAGTAGAAGATGACAGCCCACCGGCCTGGAATCCAGGTCTGTTCTGCTGAACAGGCCTAAACTGCTGCTGCGGCGGGCGACGCTGTTGCTGGTGCTATGGTCCCCGAAAAGGTGTCTGCTGCTGAGGCGACGGTCCCCAAGGTGTAGTGAAAGTGGATCACCTATGGAAGCCACGATATCCCAGCATATGTCTCGCTGGTGTTTGGTGCTGCGGTGTACCAGATGAACCCTGCCTTGCGAGTCTCACTGGGGTCCTGGTCGGACCCCCATTGATAAGCTCCTCCTCTGCTATGAGGGCCTTTTGGACTGCATCGTGCAAGCTTTGAGGCATCAAGATCCTAGCCTTTGCATGCAGGCTATCGTTAAGGCCAAAAATGAACCGGTTGACCTTGAGCTTTTCAGTGTTAAGGTGTGGATCATACCAGAGTAGCTCCATAAAACGTGCCTCGTACTCGGGCACCGTACGACCTCCCTATCGTAATGCGTTGAACTCATTGAGCTAACGCTCGATGAATTCCTATGAAAGGTACCTCTCTCGGAACCATTCCTCGAATAGTTCCCATGACACATCTTCCACGGCCATGTTCAGCTGCGGTAGGAGCGTCTTCCACCATAGAAGAGCACTCCCCTTCAATTGAAAGAACGCCATGCAGACCTTCATGTTGGAGGTATAGTCGCGAAGTGCGAAGCACATCGCCATATTCTCCAACCATGCCTCGGTGGCTGCGTTGTCCGTGGCACCAAAGAACTCGAGAAATTTTACCTTCTCGAGTTCACGGTGAATGCTACCTATAACGACCGATGCGCGCGGTGGAACCTCAATGGGTGTCGGTGCCCTGGCCTCGTCTCTGTCTAATCGGCGGATCAGAGCCTCATACATGTGCTGAAAGGATCTCATCATCCCAATAACATCACCCACTGCTATCTTCTCTTGTCCGAGAACCTGCTCGCCTCCCTGGGGGTTAGACCCCTCAGGCGTGGATGCTACTGGAGGTGTCACGCCTCCTCCCCTAGCACCCCGTCGTCTGCCTCCGCAGCATCCTCTAACCATGATTACCTGCACGCACACAATCAACTCGATCAGCAATAGTATAATAAGATCAAATCCTGTCAACGAAAGCCGTATCGAATCCCAAGTCACGGGTCAAACCGGCTCTGATACCATATGTAACAACCTCCTTGT
The DNA here is from genome assembly GCA_009831015.1 of Picea engelmannii. Lineage (NCBI taxonomy): Eukaryota > Viridiplantae > Streptophyta > Pinopsida > Pinales > Pinaceae > Picea > Picea engelmannii. Next base: position 10,854 of record ML858213.1, read on the forward strand.
TAAGACAACAACTCTGATAACATGTGCAAATTTTTTTTTGTTTAAGGTGTTTACATGCATGTAAAGACGAAACAGACACACTTGACTCCACGTCGCTACCCGACGACTAACAAGATGCAACCACGATGAACACAACAAGAAGACATAAGGCGCACGACAAGTAACTGCAAGCATTAAATGACATAGACATAAGGAAGAATCCATAATAGTAGATTTTACTATTTCTGCACAGTAAAGCAGGGCGTTTAATCTTATTCCTCTGCTCCAGAGAGAGAGAAGGTCATATAGTCTCCTGGCCGACTGCTCAGGCAGAAACTAGTAACTCGACGAGGAACAAGACGCAAGCAAGACGAACACTGCAAGATGACATACGACGTATCACAGTAACAACATGCATTTAACAACGATCAAYGACAATAAGTAAGACTGACTACYYGCCCATCCTACCCTGCAATGGTTAGGACCTCCAAGACACATAGGCAACGCTCAAGCCCAGGTTCCCATCGATTTTAACCATTTAAGGTCTYAGGGCTRGCGACTGTTCTGAGGAACATGGAGTTGTCTACATCTYRCCCGAAACAAGCAGACCACGCAATGCGAGACGACCAAGCTCAACAGTTCAAGAACATTTCACCAAATATGTTTATCAATAGCACTACAAAATACAAACACRCCACCATGAAGTAACTCCKCAATTAAATTACTCATCTCAATCACCTTCCCCCTTATATGCTGTCTAAAACAGTTACATTATCATTACCATACCGCGGTGACCACATTAGCCTTAACCTTGCCATGGATATTAGCATTAACCTAAACATCATACTACCTTATCATTACCATGGACGATGTTAGTATTCAAATTAGCATTACTATAATTTCTAGCATGAATCATGACATTACATGACCTTAATATTCCAAAACCAATAATCGCATTGAAGATTAGTATTAACCTTAATATCATTGTAGTACCTTATATTACAACACCTTCCAATGGCGTTCACTAACATTCCATTACATAATCATTCCTTACATTTCGTTACATTAATTTCAATGTGCTTAATTCAAGGACATTACATTAATAATACACCATAAATAATAATCATTACTACATTTATATCACTTATCCTACAATAAGATAACGATCAACTACATCTTATACGTTAGTATCAATAACTAAACTACCATCACATCACCATATAACATCACCATATAAGAACCTTAATAAGATATAGAAATCCTAATTGATAACAATCACTATATAGAAAATCTTATTTGATAAGCTCCACTATAATACAACAAAGGCTTTTTTTTTTATTTGGGAAAGAAAAACTTTTAACAATCTTTCATTAAAAGAAACTTCTATGAATATAAAGTTGTATTTGAAACATTTCTTAAAGGAAAATTGAGAAAAACAATCGGTTTCTAAAGTATGTTATAATTTATAAATTTTAAAAAGTGAAAACTTTACAAATTTAAGAGCCAACATCTACTCAATAGTTAATTCATTTAAAATACTTTCACCCCCTAAATTAGGAACAAGTTACAGCAACCTAAATTAAAAATGAGTTAAGGCAACCTGAACTGCTTTCCAGCCAGTGGACGCACAAGTGTAGGGGAAAGCTACCCAATGCAATTTAAAACTTAGGAAAAAGGGGTAAGAGAGAATAGGTTGCCTAACTGACATTATGTCCTTTTTCCATGATGAAAAATTACTCTTATACAATCAAGGTTTATAAAGTTTTTACATAGCGTCTTCTTAGTGCCATCAAATGGAGGCTGGTGAAGGAAGACTTATAACAGCTCGCAGACCTGTGTAAGTTTACGAATAAATAGCTCATAGGCTTTCAAGGAAATAACAGGATAAGCTGCCAATGAGGGCTCTGATACTAGATATCACTGGTGGGTGTGCTATTGGCAGCACACAGCCTGTTTTCAAACGCCATTGTAATCTACCCTTTTTATAACCTTTCAAATATATCACCGAGATAGCCTGAGATCCTGAGGCAAAAACAGTGATGTTGTTCCAGAATTAAGATTTTGTGACCTGGAGACGCAGATACGAATGCCAGAAAGGTGGGAATGTTGTGACTAAGTTAAACGTCGAATGGGTAGTCATGTTGACGACTCAAATATCCTAGGGAAACTCACCGGCAAAAAAAAAAAAATGAAATCAAATGCAAACCACCGAAGGGGGATAACCACCATGCGCTGGGGTAACCACTGGTCGTTTTAAAAGGGCAAAGAAGTGCCATGCACAGAAAACGCAGAGATATACTTTAGCGAAAGAGAGTGGTTTTAATAGCCAAGAATTGAGTTCACAAGTCAGTTACCAGAACGAAATGCCCACAAGGAAAAATCACCCAGTAGAGTCAATCGCCCCACAGTCAATCAGGAAAATTCCAACACTAATTAAAACGCCTGGAAATGTAAAAAAAAAATGCCTACTGTCCAATGAAAAATTCCAGAACATTAAACAATAAAAATTACCCAGTCTCGCACAATAATTAAAAATGTACACAGTCCAGATCGAGGAATAATAAAAGGGGTTTGCACAGTCCAGAATTAACTCACAAGAAAACTTGGTTGCAGGTAAACCTCTCCCCTGTGCGTGCAGCCACGGATTAAGTTACCAGGGATGCTAATGGGTTTCAAAATAACCACCATTGATTTACTACAACTTACAGATTTATTTACCCAGACGAATTCGCCCGTGGCTACAGCAGAAAAACTGCGCCATTACTTGCCTCGGGGTGTAGCTATCACGACCCTCTAACCGTAGAAGAGGTAATCTTGGGAAACTTCACACAGAAGGCAGAGAAGGGAGAAAAACTTATTACCACCAAACACAGGGCCAATCACAGAGATTCACAGTTATTGCAACTGAAGAAAGAAAAAAAAATTAAAATCTAGATGACAGAAACCAAATGGGCGTGAAGAGGCTACCCAGGATGCCTTCGCTATAAAAAAAACTTAAATCTAAATGACATAAACCAAATGGGCGTGAAAAGGCTTCTCAGAATGCCTTCTCTATAAAAAAAATTTAAATCTAAATGAAAGAAACCAAATGGGCATGAAGAGGCTGCTCAGAATGCCTTCACTATAAAAAAAGAAATAAATCTAAATGACAGAAACCAATGGGAGTGAAGAGGCTGCTCATAATGCCTTCGCTAAAAAGAAATTAAATCTAAATGACAGGAAACAAAGGGGCACAAAAATTCTTCTCAAATTGAAACAAGTACGCATGCCATGGTTATCCCTCAAGCATCATACAACACTAAAAAAAAAAACCTTTTTCTAATGTTCATCATGTCCTTTACAATAAAATTTAAATCTGAGCATAAGTTTAATGCATGCTACTCTACAACTGACAAACATATCGTTGCCTTATCGCTCACCACAAATGACTACTGTGATTTGTGCCGCTCCTGCTCCGCGTTGCTCCTGGTCGCCGACCGTAGAGACTACAGCGGTACCTCCCAGCCAAACGCTAGGGGTACTCTGCTTCCCCCTTAGCCCCCCGAGCCGCAAAGGGGCCACACACAGTCCAGATAGTATACCTAGCTTCCTAGCTTTCCTCCAAGGCTAAGCTACCACTCTAATCCCAGCTGAGAAAATCCCAAATCCTCACAAGCAATCAGTCCAGTCCAAATTCTACAACATAACGATACCTAACAACCCATCCCCTTTTTCCCTCATCCCCCTTTCTTTTATAGATTTTTGAGCCCCTCCCTTGCCCTAATCACATTTAATTTAAGTTTGTTTTTGAAAACCCTCTAAAAATTCTCTGTCATACAAGTGTCACTCATCCCCCACGTTTCTCCCAAAATCATTTTCTTTAAATTTATTAAAAGGCTCATTTCCCTATTTTTATTATTCCCTTTCCTTTTTTTTTTTTTTAAAAACCAAAAAGGTGAATGCACTAATTAATCCTTTCATTTTATCTTTTTAAATTCAAAACTTTTTAAACTCCCGCAGGTTAAATAGTTTTATTACTTATGAATTGTCTATGTTTCTTTATTACTTAGTTTCCCTGTTTTATTAATCCCTCC